>AWOL01S0035107.1:0-74524 GCA_000715115.1 Nicotiana otophora
ATAGAGCATTGAGGCGTCGCTACAACCACCGCAATCTAATTGATCCAATTCTTTTGGACAATAATTATGAGGCTAATGAGTGGCTAACCGGAGTCCCCGAAAATTGTGAAGATGAAGAAGTATTTGAAGGCGACTCTAATTTCACTTGGGGTGATGTTGCGGTTGCTAGTGGAGTTGGGGAGAATCCTTATGGTTTAAGGGGGGATACTTCAAGTGCAAGCTCGATTAGGAAGGGAAAAAGTGTGGCTACTACAAGTCGATCCCTATCCCTAATTGATGAAGATGAAAGTGATCATGAAGAGGAAGAGGAGGGGGAAGAAGAAGATGACGAGCAATATGAAGATAATAGAGGAATTCAAGATTTTGACAATCTTGAAGAAGAACAAGAAGAGTAGAAGAATAAGATGTTGATTCTAGTAATTTAGGAGCTTTGATTTTGCTTGTCCTATGGTTTGTGGAGGATTTGGTGGTACATAGTACCTACTTTTAAGTTTTTAAATTGAACTTTTTGATTATTAATAATTTTATATTGTGTCTTTGCAAGGTTTACATTATGTTTTTTAAGAATTGCGCTTCACTTTAATAAAGCGTGCGCTTCGCTTTGCGCTTCGCTTTTGAAGCGAGTCGAGCCCTTGTCGCTTTTTTGCGCTTCTCGCTCTTAAAAACACTGATCTAACATGGAAGCGATATGATATAGTTAAGAGCATTGCAGTATTGAGTGTTCTAAGGGACCAGATAAAGCAGGCAAGATAAGGATGAGTTTTTGGAGTAAATTTGACCTTTAGTACAACTGCATAAATACCTAGAATTCTACCAATACGGAGTGGTTTTTAATTGAAAGTTGAAGCATGCACAAACTTATTCATGTTCGTGTGCATGAAAATCTTCACTAAATGTATAATTATGATGTTTGCTTCTATATGGAAAAATTGAAATATAAACTTATAGATTCTTAGAAAAATTAGCATTCTTTTAATTGCTTGTGTTCTTGGACACACTTACAAACTAACAATACGAAAATTAGTCTAGCAGACAAAATTAAATGTTTATAATATAACAAATATCTGCAATCGCAGCCGATTAAATTGTTGAAGAAATGTTAACTTTCAATTATGAGATTATGGTTTGTGGGAGATATGCTAGAATATTTAATGATATAACTTTTGCAGCAAATTACAGTCTATCTAAGTGATTTTCACCTAAAACTTACATGGCATTTTAAGCAGGGACTTAAATGTATTTAATGCAAAACTTATGTACAAATTTCAACTTTGAAACGGTGTACCGTATTAGGTTATCAAATCATCACTACCTCTCCAGACATAATATCTTTTATATTCGACTTGATGTTTTCAACCTCAACTTAGTCAGATACTCTAAATTTCAGTCTTTCACTGCATCAGTCCATACGGTCAATGCAACAATGCTAGGTGAAAAGGCTACAGCATCTGGAAGTCTATAAAAAGTAAATATCTTTCTCCGCAGATAAACCTTAAGATTTTTGCATTTCTTACGCTTAAAAGTTCAGTATGATTAGATATTAGATATATATGTGGTCTCTTTTCTGGATCAATTTAGAAGTTTGATACAATTCTTATTGTGCAGACAAAACAAACAGAGATAGAACGTTGCCAGTGGATTCAGTAAAAGGTGACCAATGACTGAAGCAAAAGATTCTGGAAAACCAGCCAATACAGAAGTTTCAATGGATAGCAACCTAGACGAAATTAATAAATGTTTGCGTCGTACTATATGTAGTAAACTTGCAACAAAGCCACCACTATTAACTTTTGCCTTCAGACATGTCTACATGAGTTTTCGTAAGCCATTTTTTGCATTTGCATGCGTACACAAGATATACAAATTCCTCCGTCAACACTCTTTATACAATAAACATAATAGGTAGCATCGGTAAATAGAAATAAGGTCAGTACAAAAAGCTCTCCATCTCGTTCATTTAATTATCACAGAAGCACTTTGACCAATCATACACATAAATACGAGCATGTTTTGCATCATATATCAATTCGCAAAAAGCAACTTAAGCTAGACAAGAGTCAAAGAACTGTTACACATTGGCAAACTAAAAGTTCCGGCATCTTCACTAATTAAAGAAGTGACAGAATGATAGATTTCTAAGATTTAAAGCTCTTTAAGTGTGACTAAAAGGATAAACATTTATGGTAGTTGAGCAAATATCTAGTAGTACAAATGCAACAAAAGTATAACTTCAGCTAGCAATGTTAACTGAAGGATCACCATCAACATTGTCAAACTTAAAGTTCCTTCTTTCTTTTTTTGAAGTTTGTTTATTGAGATGGATCATTAGCTAATTGGGTGTCAATCTTAATCTCATGTTTATGATAATTTCCTCTTTGTTGCAGTTTGCATCTATAAGCAGTCAGTGAAACTAAGGACTCATGCATCTATCAAGCAGCCAGTGAAACCAAGTGCTGCCCTGAGTGCAAAGAAGAGTTGGGCTTTTTTCCCTGCATAACATCTCAAGTAAGGACTGGCTCTATTTCTCTTTTAGTTATTACAAGCTTTTGATGAGTCGCTATTAGATTAAATGGGAGGAGAAGCCTCTCTACCTGCAGAAAGTAGGGGTGAGGTCTACTTACACACTACCCTCCCCAAACCTCACTAGAGATTACATTGGGTATAATGTTGTTGGGTGGAGAAGCAAAGACAAATAATCTGACAGTTGATCTAAAACATAAGTCTATGACACTTTTTCTTCAACTAAGATAATGATCTCTGAAATTAGTAGGAATCACTACTTCTGACAGCTCGGTAATAGTTTCACATTTGTAGTCATCCTATGGATCAGGTTTTTTTTTGGTTGATAAGGAAATAAATTTCATTAAAAGAAGGGAAAAAAATGCCCTAAGCTTACAAAATAATATGTTTTTTTACGAAAGACACCCAATCTTTTATACATAGGGAACCTCGTGGGTGCACCAAAAGTAATAAGAGATAGGAGGCCATTCCTCAAGTGTACAAAATCCACGTCTACTCCATCAAAAGCGCTCCAATTCATCTCTCTTCATACAGTCCATAAGTACTAGAGGAGCAACATCACATACCCTATGTCTCCTCTGTCTTCTAAAGGTCCAACTAAACATTGTTTCTTTCAGTGTTCGGTATTACACACTCTAATCCAGACCATCACAAGATTTCGCACCACAACTATGACGCTATTCGACAATGTAAATGGAGGTGATTCACATCTTCCCTCGAATAGCGTCTTAGTTGTGCCCCAAATAGCGTCTTAGTTGCACTTTTTTTCCTGAATAACATCTCAAGGATGGGCTCCATTTCTCTTTTAGTTATTACAAGCTTTTGATGAGTCGCTATTAGATTAAACGGGTGGAGAAGCCTCTCTACCTGCAGAAAGTAGGGGTAAGGTTTGCTTACACACTACCCTCCCCAGACCTCACTTGTGGGTATGTTGTTGTTGGGTGGAGAAGCAAAGACAATTAATCTGATAGTTCATCTTAAACATAAGTCTATGACACTTTTTCTTCAACTAAGATAATGATCTATGAAATTAGTAGGAATCACTACTTCTGACAGCCTGTCAAAAGTTTCACATATGTAGTCATCCTATGGATCAGGTTTTTTTTTTGATAAAGTAATACATTTCATTAAAAGAAGGGCAAAAAATGCCTATATACAAGAGGTACACCAAAAAGTAGAAAAAGCTTACGAAATAATATGGTTTTCTACGAAAGACACCCAATCTTTTATACATATGGGAACCTCGTGGGTGCACCAAAAAGGAATAAGAGATAGAACGCTATTCCTCAAGTGTACAAAATCCATCTCTACTCCATCAAAAGTACTCCAAATCCTCTCTCTTCATACGGTACATAAGTACTAGAGGAGCAACATCCCATACCATATATCTCCTCTGTCTTCTAAAGGTCCAACTAAACATTGTTTCTTTCAGAGTGTTCGGTATTATACACTAAAAGCCAGACCATCACAGGATTTCGCACCACAACTAAGATGCTATTCGACAATGTAAATGGAGGTGATTCACATCTTCCCCCGAGTCTTTACACATGAAGCGCCAACTAACAAATAAACTTTTTCTTCCCCAAGTTCTCCACCGTCAAGATTACCCCACACACAGCTAGCAAGGTAAAGTGAAAAGATACACCTTTCTCGACTACTTCCTAGTCACAAGCTTCTCGTAATAGGGCTTACAGAAAATACATTGTTTTCCCCCGCCTCCATCTCCATACATCTTCACTATCATGTGCATCGACCTTCCAGTCTTGCGCAAGCTGTTCCAAAACTTCAAATCCCAATATGCTTCTCCACTTGTAGACTCCATATCCCATGGATCAGGTTGCAGACATAAATGAATAACTATGTTCTATCTCTAATAACTTGAGTTTTCAAATAAGGTAGTTCGCACAATTCAACATGTTCTCTCTTTTCGAATGGCACCAACTTAGGTAGAGGACTAGAGTTTGAGTTTTGCCGTCGCCCATTAACAAAAATATTTCTACGTGTTTGGGTCAAGTAAAAAATGCACATCCTAATTGATGGAAGAGTAAATACCAGGGAGTCCTACAAAAAAATTGGGATCACCACTTATGTGTAAATTATGTGCTAATTATGTGCAAACTATGTGCGTAGATGCAGAGAAAGCTTGAGTTTAGAACTGACATATGACCAAGTGAAACATTCAAGGAGGAAAAACTAATTAAATGCATGTGGAGAAAGTGCCGAAAGCGTAAGTAATGTAATCTAAGATCCAAGTAATCTAGGTGATCTGATTCCGTGTCAGTTGACACTATGTACTCTCATTCTCTTCTTTTTCCTAGAGCAGTTTCTTCAGTTATTTTTCTTATTTCTATTACTCCAATAGCACTCAACACAATTATGTGCATCGATGTTAAGGTTGGTGTCTAAAACTGAGGTATGACAAAGTGCAACATCTCAGGAGGAAATAAGGATTAAATGCATCGAGGAAGTTCCAAAAGGACAAGTAGTGCAATCGTAAATCCAAGTAATCAAGGCGCCTGACATAGCCTTAATTCAAACTATGTACTCTCTTTCTTTTCTTTCTCCTAGAGCAAATTCTTCTCATTCTCTCAAGTGTTACGAGGATATTATCAACCATTTTTTAAGAAAAAGCTCTTTATATGCAAATTGAGCAAGAACTTCTTCTCTTCCCTTTTCTTAAAGGGTTTGAGTAATGGAGGATTGTGCAGGATATTCAAGTTATATATCAGGAATTAGATTTATTAAAGTTTATACCACCAAGTGATGTTCCCTATATTGCTCCAATGACATCCAACACAAATGTCAAAAATCTTCCCATAGGTCTAACATTATTAGTGCATCTCCACATTTCCGACCACTGTTCTTTATCCATTTCAAGCGACGCTTGACAATTAGAAATTTTGGATGCTAAAACATTTTGAGTCCCAAAGGCAAATTCTGATGGCATCATGTTTCTATCATTCTAAGGAATAAAATTCACATATCGATGATACTGGAAGGTATCTTTTTAAAACTTTTTGCAAACTAAATTTAATTAATTTGTTAATGCTACTTGTAGAATTTTAAAACTTAAGAACATAAACAACTAATTGATTGAAGAGTAAATGGAAGAGAAGCCTACCAAATTTTTGGGATCATCGTGTATGTGCAAATTATGTGCATAGTTGTGGAGAAGGCTTGGTATCTAGAACTGATATATGACCAAGTGAAGCATCTCAAGATGAAAAGGGAATTAAACGCATCAGCAGAGAGTGCAGAATGGGTACGCAAGGTTATTGAAAATCCGAGTAATCTAGGTGATCTGACATTGTATCTGCTCACACCATGTACTCCTTTTCTCCTCTTTTTCCCAAAGCAATTTCTTCTCTCCATGGAAAAGTACTACAAGAAAAATTACCAATCATTAATTGAAGGAAGAAGCTTTATATCGACAATTTTTTGTACATTGGATAAGAGTTCGTTCTCTTTCCATTTCTTTATGGGGTGGAGTATGGAGGATTGTCCATAACACTCGAGTAATATATAATGAATCTAGATCTGTTGGATGTATGTACTACCAAATGGTGTTGCATCTATTGCTCCAATGACATTCAACACAAACATCCAATGCCTTCTTATACGTCTTACCATCAACAAGCACCTCTCCAACCTTCTTACCAGCATTCTTTATCATTTTCCAGTGAAACTAGTTGATTAGAATTAAGAAAGTTTCTGGTTCCCACAGGTAGTTTCTGTTGACATCATGTTTCTACCATTCTGGGCAGTTAAATTCACATATCGATGATACGAGGTGGTTTTTTTTTTTGGAAAGTTTTCGGTAAACTAAATTCAATTAATTGCTTTATGCTACTTGAAACATTATAAAAGATCAGAGAAAGCATTCAAAAATTTTGGAAGCACCCCTTATCTGCAAGTGAAGCATCTTGAGAGAAAAAATAATTAAATACATCAGGGAAAAATGTCAAAAGGGTAAATAAAGCAATCGAAAATCCAGGTAATCTAGGTGATCTACATTGTGTCATTCTCACTCTGTACTCTCTTTCTCTTCTATTTCATAGAGCAGTTTCTTCTCTCATTATTCGCTCAAAGTGCTACAAGAAGATTATCAATCATTCTTGAGAAAGAGCTCTTCATATATTTTGAAGAAAGAGAAAGAGCTCCACACCTTCCTAGATCATTATTTTGAGAAAGAGCTCTTCATATAAAAAAAATATTCTTTAGGTGAGAACTTCTTCTTCTTTTTTAGGGGGAGGAGTGGTGGGGGATCGTGAATGATACTTAAGTTATATATTATCAATCTAGATCTGTTAGATTTTTATACTACCAAGTGATCTTGCCTCTACTGCTCCAATGTCATTCAACAAAATTCTGTACATCGACGTGGAGAGAACTTGGTGTATGTAACTGAGATATGACAAAGTGAAACATTTGTGGAGGAAAAAAGAATTAAATGCATCAGGGGAAGTGCCAAAAGGAGGGTAAGTAACGCAATTGTAAATCCAAGTTTTCTAGGTGACCCGACAGTCAGTTCGAACTATGTATTCTCCTTCTCTTCTTTTTCCTAGAGCACTTTCTTCTCATTATTCTCTCAAGTGCTACAAGGAAGATTATCGATCATCTCTTGACTGAAGAAGCACTTCATATGCAAGAAATTTCTTTACATTGAGTAAGAACTTCTTCTCTTCCTTTTCTTCAGGTGGAGATCATGCGCATCATACTCAAGTTATATATCATGAGTTTGAGTTTATTAAGTAATATTGGTGCTCCCTCTATTTACTCCCATGGATTCAAAAAAAGGTCTCCCCATAGATCAAACATTAATTAGCACATCTCCATCTTCCCTACGGTCGTTCTTTATACTTTTTAAGTGAAACTTGTTGATTAAAATTCAAAAAAAGCTTTTGGTTCCCCCATAGGTTTATTCTGATGACAGCTAGTTTCAATATTCTAGACAATTAAATTCACGAATCGATGGTATAGGGTGGTATTTTTTATAAATTTCTGGAAAATTAAATTTAATTATTCACTATGCTATTTAAAGATTATAAAACATGAGACATAAACCATAATTGACGGACGAGTAAAAGCCGGAAATGCCAACCATATGTTTTAGATCACTTCTTATGTGCAAATTATGTGCATAGATGCGGGTAAGACTCGGTGTACATAACTAATATATATGACCAAGTGAAGCATCTTTTTCTTTTTTTGAAAGATACGACCTAGTGAAGCATCTTACGAGGAAAACAATTAATTTCATAAATGGAAGGTGCTCAAAAGGTATGAAACATAATAGAAAATTCAAGTGATCTAGGCGATCTGACATTGTGTCAGTTAACACTATGTACTCTCTTTCTCTTCTTTTTCCTAAAGCAATTTCTTCTCCCTCTATTCTTGCAAAGTACTACAAGAAAGATTCTTGAAAATGGATTTTTTCCTTTTTTGAAATGGAAAGTACTACAAGAAAGATTATTAATCTTTTTGAAGGAAGAAGCTTGAATAAGAACTTCTCTTTCCTTTCTTTCAAGGGGTGGAATGTTGGAGGATTATGCATGATAGTCAAGTTATATATTCTATTAAACTTTTATACAACCAAATGGCGTTGCCTCTATTGCTCCAACGGCATTCAACACAAATGTCAAAGGTGTTCTCATACGTCCCAAATTAATTAGCACTTTATCCTTTTACTAGTGAAACATGCTGATTAGATTTCAAAATCAGTTTGGTTCCCATAGGTCGATTCTGATGACATCATGTTTCTATCATTGTCGGGAATCAAATTCACATATCCATGATATAGGACTGTAATTTTTCTAAATTTCTAGTAAATTAAAATTAAATAAATACTTGATGATACTTGACGAATTATAAACCATGAGAACATAAACCCCGACTGATGGAAGAGTAAATGCCAATAGATGCCACCAAAAAATTAGGGATCACCTCTTATGTGCAAATTACGTGCATCTATGTGGTGGAGACTTGGTATCTAGATCTGATATATGACTAAGTGAAGCATCTCACGAGGCAAAAAGAACTAGATGCATCAGGGGAAAGCTCCACGAGAGTAAGTAATGTAACTAATAATCCAAGTAATCTAGGTTATCTGACAATGTGTTAGTTCACACTACGTACTTTCTTTCTCTTCTTTTTTCCTAAAGAAGTTTCTTTTCTCATTATTCTCTCATAGTGCTATAAGGAAGATTATCAATCATTTATGGAAAGAAGAAGCTCTAAATATGCAAAGATTTCTTTACAGTGTCTATGAAATTCTCTTGCCTTTTTTTTTTTTTGGGGAGGGGGGGTGGATTGGGCATGAAGTTCAAGTTATATATCACTAAACTAGAACTGCTAGAGCTAACATCGTATAACCCAATTGAGATATTATGGTATAGGCTAACCTCTCTTAGTACCTTTTTGAGCACATTGCACGGTAAATGTGAAGGACTAGGCCATTTTATCAACAATAATGAGATAAACTAGTATTTGCGGTGAATTCCCCCGTTAAGTAGCCATGCATTATCATTGGAAAAGCCCACTTCTCTGGCAAATAAAGCTCTTTTGATCATTTCTTCGAATCAATAACAGAAGTTTGACCTTACATACGCACAAACCCTCTAGTAAATTCAATCAAACACTTGACCTTCACTCTGTTGTATTCGACCATTGTGTCCAATTGATCCTTTCTACAGGAAAAAAACATTATACATTTAGAATTGATATGCAGTATACATACAATGCATCACGTTTGGCAGAAAACTAACTGCTTAAAAAGCATATAATCCCTAAAACAGGAAAGTAAAGTGTGGAAGTGAATCCATACAATGAAATAACTTCTACCCCCTTCTGCATATTAGTTTCACGTTAAGCTTGCAACAGCAGCTCACAAATTACAACAATAACAACAACATACCCAGTGTAATCTCACTGGGACTACAGTGGGATACCCCTACCTTGTACCTTGTGGAGGTAGAGCGGTTATTTCCAATAGACTCTCGGTTGCAGCCCACAAATTTCTAATCCAAAATCAATCAGTACAATTTCCAAGATATAAACTAGGTTGAAGCAATAGTAGTTGAATTCCACAAAGACTACGGTTCGGCGGTTCGGCCTAGTTATAGCAAGTACAGGATACGTTTTGAGCACATAGCAGCACTCTTGATAGAACAAAAAAAACACCAAAACGTAACGAAGATGCTAAAAATTACTCTATCTTCAATACGATATGACCAAAAAGTTCCAAACATTCTCATCAACAACACAACATTAACTCAGTACAATTTAGTCAAATAATCCTTCATCTGAAGCACAATAAACACTAAAAAACACACAGCGAAAATACCATAGTAATACAAAATAAGGAAACGGATACCTGCAATAGATTAGCAAAACAGAGATTCTCCTTGTTTGAGGCACTCTATTTTAGGACACTAAACTCAACTTCTGCAACCGTTTGCCTTTCTTCTCAGTTTGCTTTAAATTTCTTTTTTCTAATTTTAGCTCTTTATTGATTTTAATTCGTCTTCTGAGAACGCCGAATATAAGGAAAACGAGGAATGGAAGGGCATTAGCGCAAAAAAGGGGTGAAAAAAAAGCGCTACTGTTCTTTTACCTGCTCCTTGGTATGGTGTGGTTTAGTCCTCATAAAACGCATTCGGTAATTATCACATTCTAAAATTATAATTCGCATTAGGCAATTGCGACTTACAATCGCATTCACGAATTCCAACTAATTAATTTACCACCGTTTGCAACTATTTTCCTTCCGTATTACCAATCTGTTTGGCTTTTTTTCAATTATGAAAAATCATTTTTTAAAAGTTTCAGGACTACACCAGACTATTTTTTTATTTTAAATTTAAAATGTAATTATTTTTCACAAACTATACAAAAGCTATTATAAACTATTAGATTAAGTTCATTAGTTATAAATTAAAATGTAAATATTCAGAATTACACAAAATATGCTATAGATTGTAATTCTCCTCTATCATTCAAACATTATTAAGTTGAATTTTGAGAAGCAAAAAGTGACTAACATCTGATGAAAGATTAGTTCAATTGTTAATAACATAATATTTTGTTCTTGTCCTCTTGACCTAATTTGTCAAAGTTACACTTTTGCTATCCCAATTGGATAAGTTTTCGCAGATTGTAATTTCACAACTAAAATGATATCGCTTTGTAATATATGATTTGATGCTCCAATTCATTTATGAAATCACATCTCTTTGTACTTCTAAAGATCATAATTCATAATTACTAGGCCGTGATAACAATTTCTATTGTTGTTGGACGGGCCAGGATCTTAAAAATGGGTAAAACCTCATCCCAAGATTCTAGAAGTCTGTTTTCCTCGTAGCGCGTCATAGTTACTAAGGCCTTACTTGATCTACGATATGGTCAGCTAAATCAATGTTAGTGCGCCATAGCCATCGAGATTTGACTTGATCTACTACACGATCAGCTAAACTAGATAGGTGTCTCGTGCACAATGATAGAGCCCTATGCCATGCCTACTTGTTAAATTCATTTGATTGAGATTTGTATTGCAATATTGATGATAAGCTTGACCCAAACAGATTTTGGCCACTGCACCCATCATTGGAACTAGAAAGCAACTAAAGGCAAAACACATTGTTAACTTTCAGCTTTGCTTCGTAATAAAAATGCCCCAACTAGTGTCTCTGTGTAATAAGTCACGAATTCGAGCCATAAAATCAGTTATTGATGCTTGCTTCAGGTAGGCTGCCTAAATTACTTCCCTTGAGGTACAACCCTTCGTAAACGCGGGATGTTTTGTACACATTACTGCCCTTCAGACCCATGGAGCCAATACATAAGAAAGGAACACAGAAAAAATTTCATCTCACCCTGCTTACAATGGCTATGAAAGATCATAGTAAAATTTTTTGGAGCCACTTCATGTATTTGGAGAAAACCATGCTATATAGATCTCGTTATATATGTTGAGTACGTAAAACTAATAAATAGTAGAATACAAAGCTATTAAGGTTAAACTGTTTGATTTGGTGTATAAACCGAGTGCGACTAAGTATTACTACAAAGTATTTGGCCGTAGCAATACTACCAAGGTTAAGTTGTTTTGGCGGGATGCGGCTAAATATTTACCGTAATAACACCTGGCATTATATTCCCAAATAACAATGAGAACCTCATGAAGGTGAGGAAAATACCAAAAGAAGGCTATTCAAGTAATACAAATCCAGATTGTACTTAGCTGGATCACTATTTACATTTTTTGGCTTCACTAATGAATACATTCAACTATCACAAATTACAACAGGGTGCACACTCAGCACAGTTAATACATATGGACTATTTATAGATGCAAAATAAAGAATTCCCCTCAAAATTTTGAAAAAGACAAAGTGAACCTCCAAAGAGGGAAAAATAATTAAATTGATCAGAGGAAAGTGTCAAAAGGGTAAGTAATAACTGGAAAACAAATATCCAAAATCCCCTTTGCATTTGGATGTGAAAACTTCTTATTGTGACCATTATTATAAAGTTACTGCAGAGTGTATAATACAAGAGTAAGTTCAGATGCTATTCTGGAAAACTAATTACCACTCATTCAATATTTGGAGATTTGATTAAGTAACAGTAATCTACACAGAGATCAAATGGATTTGCTTATGAAGAGATTATAACATTCAAGACTGAAAATAAAAGTCAACTAAAAGTGACAATCGCGTTTTCTGATTGTGAAACAGCAAAAAGAGTGTTGTATAATCTCCATAAGCCGACTAGAAAATGAGTTCTTTGATTATCATTTTAAATTTCAAAGTTAGTGAAGAATGTAATAGGTTTAAAAAATTACGAGACGAGGGTTTGCAATGCTGCCCTAATTTTACTAAGCGCAGGAATCAAACCTCAAAGAGTTGTGACGTATAACACACTTCACCTTCTTTTCCCCTTCTCTTTGCAGCAATTGCGGTGCATCTGTCCTCCCCTTGTACTAGATGCTCTGAGACTAAGATGTAGAGAGAAATTAACAAATGCAAAGAGTTATGAGTGAATTAACTAAACTCTGGGTGGAAAACTTCAGACGGAATGAAAGACAAAATCAAGTAAAACACATGCATATGTCATATCTCAAGAAGTAACGGTGTGACTTCACGAAGATGCAACTATTTTTCAAACATATCCAATCATATAAAGGAGGGAAAATAAAGATGAGATGAGATAGGAGTTCGCTTGTCTATCAGCGTACAATTATGGAATTTCATTGTCCTAATTTTCCCCTTAAATGCAGATTGCAGTACAACGATAGAGATTGCTGGCAAAAAACAAACATGAATTCAAAACAGAAAGAAACATGGATCAAGATAACATCATCAAGGACAAAAGACCGGGATTATAAGATCAGCACCCCATGACAGCACAGTTATACACAAAGCTACCATATCGCTTACGGCCAAGCAAGTCCCATTGTATCGGCCCTTCACTTGGAACCCATGAATTCACTTCGATATATTCTGCACCTCCCTTGGGTCCACCAATTACAATTAGCCTGTTACCACATGCTCGAAAAGCCAAACCCCAACCATACATGGAAGCTGCTCTTTCGGGCAGCCGTCCTATGGTAACCCACGCTTTATTTTGCTTGTCATACTTCCTCACCTCCATGTCAGCATAATCAGCCGCGTACAGCTCATTGTCTACAACTGCCACCAAAGGAGGTGCATCAGATGTAGCGGGCATATCATTCCTAGCAGCGTTAGCTTTCACAGGAGACATGTTTGGGATTTCACGCCACGTTCCTTTTTCCAGATCATACTCCTCCCCACAAGACAACCGCTTCGATTCGGCTCCTCCAATTCCTCCTATCACATAAAATTTTCCATCCATGAATACGCCCGAACACATCTTACGTGGCTTGTTCATGCTCGGTAAAGTCTTCCATGTTCCTGCCTCCGAATTGTAAAGTTCAGCTGAGCTAAGTATATTGCCTTGTGAGTCACAGCCACCAGCTAGAATGCCAATCTCCCCAATGCTGGCAGAACCAAACAAACATCTTGGTACATTCATCCGCATCCCAGATGACCATGTGTTTGTCAATAAACTGTAAAGATAAATGACATGCGAAAAGATCTCCTTTCCAAACACAAGCAGATCTGTGCCAACCGCCAACGACTCCTTGTCAGCCAACACGAAGCACTCATCAGGAGTCATAGCTGGCAGATGCATCCAACGACCGCGACTAGGATCAAAAGCTTCCCATTCAACCAGTTGGCAGGAGAAATAAACCCAATGCTCAACCACACCATTTTCCCGCCGCAATTTGTAAAGTTCTCCGCTCCTAATCAATGAGTGAAAGCTACGATTCAAAGATGCTATGGCGCCATAATCCGACCGAGAACAATGAATGAGACAACCGATGGAATTGTCACGGCCAATGGCATGAATAAGAGAGCTCGAATCGGAATTATCCCCAGCATGACGTTTATTGCCAGCTTGCTCGTTCGGGGATGCTGAAGAGTTGCCCAAAGATAGAGCGACTTCCACTCTGTTGAAAGCATCAGACTTATTTTGCAACTTGCATTTCACAAGTTCACGCTCCTGATAATTTGCCAATGGCTCTTTGCCATTCATGCAAGCTACCCAGTTACTTTCTCTCTGACAATCCTTTGAAACCAAACAAGACTGATCTTCTAACATGTCGCCCAGATTAAAACCAAGAGGATTTGATAAAATGAAGGAAGAAGTTGATTGCAATGAACTGAAAAAGACAACCTTTTTTGTATCTGGTGAATTCTACCTCTGTTGTTTTCTTGATTTTCCTATTAATATAGTTTTTTTTTTCTTTTTGTTTTTTGGTATGTATTAGTATATAAGGGTATTTATTTAATTTCTGTACTATTTGGTAGAAGAAGAATCGGGGCCTTCGGATTCTCTCTTCTGAAATTAAAGTAAGATTTGGCTTCATAAGGAAGAAAAATTAATTAAATGCCTAAGGAGGAAGTGCAAAAAGAGTAAGTAATGTAATCTAGGTAATCTGACGGTCTCGGTACACACTATGCACTCTCTCTTTCTCTTTTTTTTTCGTGGAGCAAATTCTTCTCTCGTTATTCTCTCAAGTGCCACCAGGAAGATTATAAATATTTTCTTGAAGGAATAAGCTCTTCCTACACAAATTGTTTCTTAAATTGGGTAAGAACTTCTCTATCGTTTTCTTAAGGGGTGGAGTGGCGGGGGATTGTGCATGATACTCAAGTTACATTTCATGAATCTAAATCTGTTAAATTTGTACACTAATAAGTGGGCTTACATTTTTTTTCTCCATTGGCAGTCAACACAGAGGTCAAACGTCTTCCAACACGCCTAACATTAGTTAGCACCTCTACATCGTTTCTACCAGTGTTGTTTATATTTTTCTAGTAAAATTAGTTGATTAGAATTTGACAGTTCTTTGGTTCCCATAGATAGATTGACATGCATTCTCTTTCTATCATTTTAGGAATTGAATTCACAGAACGATGATATGGGAGGGAATTTTTTATTCATCTTTCTCGTAAATTATGTAAGTATTTACTTATATGCTACTTGTAGAATTATAAAGCATGAGAGCAAACCGTAATTGATGGAAGAGTAAATTCCAGAGATGCCTACCAAAATTTTGAGACCACCCGCTATGCGACTGATAAGAGCATAGATGATGAGCCCCAGGGCCTCGCTCAAGTGGCAAAGGGTGGTGGATTTGTGTCTTAGGTCACAGGTTCAAGCCCCCACACCATGCAAAGCAAAGCCTGGTATTTAAGTGGAGAAGGGTAGAGGGGCAGACCCATTATCCACCGAGTTTCGAAGGCTGTTGTTGGTCCAAAGGATCGGCCCCAGACGGATTTCTCGGTCATCAAAAAAAAAAAGAGCATAGATGATGAAAGGATTTAGTAAATAGCACCGATATTAAACATTTTCTCTAGATAAGTAGAGCCTGTAATTTCTAGGTTTAAGCTTTCATGAAAAATACTTTTTAAGGGAAAACAGCTACCGTTGTAGGACTTGCAGGACACCTCCCCCCACCCCCGCCCCCCACAAACCTTCCATTTAAGGGTTAACTACATAATAGCAAAACCAAAGACAACTAGCGGCAATTATAGCCTATAAAAGTAACTTTAGCTAACATGGAAGTAACATATGATACAGTCGCTTCCATTGCAGTTTTGAGTGTTCTAAGGGACCAGATAAAGCAGGCAAGATAAGGTTGTGTTTTTGGAGTAAAATTTGACCATTAGTACAAGTGCATAAATACCTAGAATTCTACCAATCCGGAGGGGTTTTTAATTGAAAGCTGAAGCATGCACTACTGAACTTGCTCAAAATGTCATGTTTGCGTGCATGAAAATCTTCACTAAATGTATAATTATGATGTTTGCTTCTTTACGGAAAAATCGAAATATAAACTTATAGATTCTTATAAAAATTAGCATTCTTTTAATTGCTTATGTTCTTGGACACACTTATAAACTAACAATACGAAAAATAGTCTAGCAGGCAAAAGTAAATGTTTACTATTAAATAACAAATATCTGCAATGGCAGCCAATTACATTGTTGAAGAAATGTTTACTTTCAATTATGAGATTATGGTTTGTGGGAAATATGCTAGAATGTTTAATGATATAACTTTTGCAGCAAATTACAGTCTATCTAAGTGATTTTCACCTAAAACTTACATGGCATTTTAAGCAGCGACTTAAATGTATTTAATGCAAAATGTATGTATAAATTTCAACTTTGAAACAGTGTACAGTATTAGGTTATCAAATCATCGCTACCTCCAGACATAATATCTTTTATATCGACTTATGTTTTCTACCTCAACTTAGTTAGTCAGATACTGTAAATTTTCAGTTTTTTACTGCATCAGTCCATACAGTCAATGCGTCAATGCTAGATGATAAAGGCTACAGCATCTGGAAGTCTATAGAAAGTAAATATCTTTCTCAACAGATAAACATTATGATATTTGTATTTCTTGCGCTTAAGAGTTCAGTATGATTAGATATTAGATATATTTGTGGTCTCTTTTCTGGATCAATTCAGAAGTTTGATACAATTCTTATTGTGCAGGCAAAACAAAGAGATAGAACGTTGTCAGTGGATTCAGTAAAAAGTGACCTATGATCTGAAGTAAAAGATTCTGGAAAACCAGCCAACACAGAATTTTCAATGGATAGCAATCTAGAGGAAATTAATAAATGTTTGCGTCGTACTCTATGTAGTAAACTTGCAACAAAGCCACCACTATTAACTTTTGCCTTCAGACATGTCTACATGAGTTTTCCTGAGCCATTTTTGCATTTGCACGCGTACACAAGATATACATATTCCTCAATCCACTCTTTATACAATAAACATAATAGGTAGCATTGGTAAATAGAAATAAGGTGAGTACAAAAGCCTCTCTATCTCGTTCATTTAATTACCACAGAAGCACTTTGACCAATCATACACATAAATACGAGCATGTTTTGCATCATATATCAGTTCGCGAAAAGCAACTTAAGCTAGACAAGAGTCTAAGAACTGTTACACATTGGCAAACTAAAAGTTCCGGCATCTTCACTAATTGAAGAAGTGACAGAATAATAGATTTCCAAGATTTAAAGCTCTTTAAGTGTGACTAAAAGGATAAACATTTATGGTAGTTGAACAAATATCTAGTAGTACAAATGCAACAAAAGTATACCTTCAGCTAGCGATGTTGACTGTGAAGTATCACCATCAACATTGCCAAACTTAAAGTTCCTTCTTTCTTTTTTTGAAGTTTGTTTATTGAGATGGATCATTAGCTAATTGGTTGTCAATCTTAATCTCATGTTTATGATAATTTCCTCTTTGATGCAGTTTGCAAAAGGTGCATCCATCAAGCGGCCAGTGAAACTAAGCACTCATGCATCTATCAAGCAGCCAGTGAAACTAAGTGCTGCCCTGAGTGCAAAGAAGAGTTGGGCTTTTTTCCTGAATAACATCTCAAGTAAGGACTGGCTCCATTTCTCTTTTAGTTATTACAAGCTTTTGATGAGTCGCTATTAGATTAAATGGGTGGAGAGGTCTCTCTACGTAAGCGTAAGGACTGCTTACACACTACCCTCCCCAAACCCCATTTGTGGGATTACACTGGGTATGTTGTTGTTGTTGGGTGGAGAAACAAAGACAAATAATCTGATAGTTGATCTTAAAAATAAGTCTATGACACTTTTTCTTCAATTAAGATAATGATCTTTGAAATTAGTAAGAATCACTACTTCTTACAGCCCGTCAAAAGATTCACTTTTGTAGTCATCCTATAAATCATTTTTTTTTTGTTTGATAAAGTAAAAAATTTCATTAAAAGAAGGGCAAAAAATGCCAGTATACAAGAGGTATACCAAAAGGTATAAAAAGCTTACGAAATGATATGATTTTCTATGAAAGACACCCAATCTTTTATACATATGGGAACCTCGTGGGTGCACCAAAAAGGAATAAGAGATAGAAAGTTATTCCTCAAGTGTACAAAACCATCTCTACTCCATCAAAAGCGCTCCAAATCCTCTCGCTTCATACAGTCCATAAGTATAGAGGAGCAACATCCCATACCAGTGCTTGGCATTACACACTCTGGTCCAGACCATCACAGGATTTCCCACCACAACTAAGACGTTATTCGACAATGTAAATGGAGGTGATTCACATCTTTCCCTGAGTCTTTACACATGAAGCGCCAACTAACAAATAAACTTCTTCTTCCCTAACTTCTCCACCGTCAAGATTACCCCACACGCAGCTAGCCAAGTGAAAACATACACATTTCTCGACTCCTTCCTAGTAATAAACTTCTCATAATAGGACTATAAAAGGCATTGCTTTCCCCCGCCTCCCATCTCCATACATCTTGACCATCATGTGCTTCGACCTTCCAGTCTTGCGCAAGTTGTTTCAAAACTTCAAATCCGTATGTGTTTCTCCCCTTGTAGACTCCATATCCTATGGATCGGGTTGCAGACATGAATAAATAACAATGTTCTATATCTAACAACTTGAGCTTTCAGATAAGGTAGTTCACACAATTCAACATGTTCTATCTTTTCGGATGGCACCAACTTAGGCAGAGGACTCAAGTTTGAGTTTAACCGCCGCCCATTAACAAAAATATTTCTACATGTTTGGGCCAAGTAAAATATGCACATCTTAATTGATGGAAGAGTAAATACCAAGGATTCCTACCAAAAGTTTAGGATCACCACTTATGTGCAAGTTATGTGCTAATTATGTGCAAATTATGTGCCTACATGCAGAGAAAGCTTGAGTCTAGAACTGACATATAACCAAGTGAAACATCCAAGGAGGAAAAAATAATTAAATGCCTACGGAGAAAGTGCCAAAAGAGTAAGTAATGTAATCTAGGACCAAGTAATCTAGCTCATCAATGTACTCTCTCTCTTCTTTTTCCTAGAGCAGTTTCTTCTTTCACTATTCTTACCTCTATTACTCCAATGGCACTCAACAAAATTATGTGCATCAATGTTAAGGATGGTGTCTAAAACTGAGGAATGACAAAGTGAAACATCTCAGGAGGAAGAAAAGGATTAAATGCATCAAGGAAGTTCCAAAAGACCAAGTAGTGCAATCGTAAATCCAAGTAATCTAGGCGTTTGTCATAGCGTCAATTCAAACTATGTACTCTCTTTCTTTTCTTTCTCCTAGAGAATTTTTTTCTCATTCTCTCAAGTGCTACAAGGATATTATCAATCATTTCTTAAAGGAAGAAGCTCTTCATATTATCAATCATGTCTTAAAGGAAGAAGCACCCCTTATGGGCAAATTATGTGCATAAATGTGGAGAAGACCTGGTGTCTAGGACCAACATATGAGCAAGTGAAGCATCTGAGGAGAAAAAAATAATTAAATGCATCAGGGGAAAATGTCAAAAGGGTAAATAAAGCAATTGAAAATCCAAGTAACCTAGGTGATCTCACATTATGAGTTCACACTCTGTACTCTCTTTCTCTTCTATTTCCTAGAGCAATTTCTTCTCTCATTATTCGCTCAAAATGCTCCAAAAAAGATTATCAATCATTTTTTTGAGAAAGAGCTCTTCATATAAAAAAAATATTCTTTAGGTGAGAGCATCTTCTTTTAAAGGGGTGGAGTGGTGGAGGATCGTGAATGATATTTAAGTTATATATTATCAATCTAGATCCATTAGATTTTTATACTATCAAGTGATCTTGCCTCTACTGCTCCAATTTCATTCAACAAAATTCTGTACATCGATGTGGAGAGAACTTGGTGTCTATAACTGAGATATGACAAAGTGAAACATTTGTGGAGGAAAAAAGAATTAAATGCATCAGGTAAAGTGCCAAAAGGAGGGTAAGTAATGCAATTGTAAATCCAAGTTTTCTAGGTAACCTGAAAGTCAGTTCGAACTATGTATTCTCCTTCTCTTCTTGTTCCTATAGCAGTTTCTTCTCATTATTCTCTCAAGTGCTACAAGGAAGATTATCGATCATCTCTTAGCTGAAGAAGCACTTCATATGCAAGAAATTTCTTTACATTGAGTAAGAACTTCTTCTCTTCCTTTTCTTTAGGTGGAGACCATGCGCATCATACTCAAGTTATATATCACGAGTTTGAGTTTGTTAAGTAATACCGGTGCTCCCTCTATTACCCCAATAGATTCAGCACTGACTTCAAAGGGTCTTCACATAGATCAAACATTAATTAGCACATCTCCATCTTCTGTACGATTGTTCTTTATACTTTTCAAGTGAAACTTGTTGATTAAAATTCAAAAATAATTTTTGGTTCCCATAGGTTTATTCTGATGACAACCTGTTTCAATATTCTAAGTGAAACATCACACGAGGAAAAAAGAATTAGATGCATCAGGGGAAAGCTCCAAGAGAGTAAGTAATGTAACTAATAATCCAAGTAATCTAGGTGATCTGACAATGTGTCAGTTCACACTACGTGCTCTCTTTCTCTTCTTTTTTTCCTAAAGAAGTTTCTTTTCTCATTGTTCCTTTACAGTGGCTATGGACTTCTCTTCCTTTTTTTTTGGAGGGGGGGGAGTATTGTGATTGTACCCTGTGATTGTGCATGAAACTCAAGTTATATATCACTAATCTAGAACTGCTAGTGCTAATATCATATAACCCAATTGAGATATTATGGTATAGGCTAACCTCTCTTTGTACTTTTTGTGCACATTGCACGGGAGATATGAAGGACTAGGCCATTTTATCAACAATAATGAGATAAACTAGTGTTTGCGGTGAATTCCCCCGTTAAGTAGCCATGCATTATCATTGGAAACACCCACTTCTCTGGCAAATAAAGTTCTTTTGATCATGTCTCCGAATCAATAACAGAAGTTTGACCTTACATATGCACAAACCCTCTAGTAAATTCAATCAAACACTTGACCTTCACTCTGTTGTATTCGACCATTGTGTCCAATTGGTACTTCCTACAGAAAGAAAACATTATACAGTTAGAATTGATATACAGTGCATCGCATCTGCGATGGATCATGTTATACATTTCAAACCGAATATTCTATATTTAATTCTATCTTCAATATTCAATATATATGACCAAAAATTTGCAAACTTTCTCATCAACAACACCGACAGTAACTTAGTACACTATGGTCAAAGAATCCTTCTCCTTGTGGTGCCAAAATGGTTAAAAGAAAACACTTAACCACCCATATTATCTATTAAAAAATAGGTTGGATAATAAACTTTTTAAAAACGAGTCAAATATGGATAAGAACCATATTATCCATTTAGAAAATGGATAACCAATAGGTAACCAATGAATAACTAATAAGTTTAGCTTTTACATTTATAAATGCTCAAATTGGGGGTCACTCAAGTTTGTGAAACTAAAATTCTCATAAAAGTGATCATATTCAAGACCCATATTATCCGTCGGTTAACCCGTTTTTTATCCGTATTAAATATGGGTCGAGTAGGATAATTTATCCATTTTTCATTATCCGTTTTAGACCTGAACCATATCCGGCCCGACCCGACCGTTTGATACTCCTACTTCTACTTCTTCTGAAGTACAATAAACATTAAAAACAAACACACAGGGAATACCATAGTGATACCAAAAGAAGGAAATGGATACCTGCAATAGATTAGCAAAACAGAGTTCTCTTTGTTTGAGACACTAAACTCAACTCCTGCAACTGTTTGCCTTCCTTCCAGTTTGCTTTAAGTTTCTTTTTCTATTTTTAGCTCTTTATTGATTTTAATCTGTCTTCTGAGAATGCCGAATATAAGGAAATGAGGAATGATTGGAAGGGCATTAGGGTGAAAAAAAGCGACGCTGTTTTTGCAGTGGGGCTTATAAATCGCAATTCTTAATTGGACTTATAAATAGCATTTACTATTTACATCTTATACATCACATTCGAAATAACGACTTATAAATCCAATTTTAAAATTACATCTTATAAGGCACACTACTCAATTGCGATGCCTTATAAATCGCATTGTGAATGTGACTTGTGTTAAGTGTTAACAGCATCCACAGGTGTCTATTAGTTTTACATGTTCACTTTACTTAAGAAATTTTCCATTGATTTAACTTGATTTTTGGTGCCTTAGATTTATTTTTTTTTTGGTTTTCCAATTCGGTGTCCGTTACCCGCATTGGAACCCGATTATATCCGGATTCGCGTCGCGTAAGGTCCATTCGGAAGTAAAGCGCTGCCTAATAAGAATTTTTTCGCACCCACAATTCGAACCCGACACCTATAAACGAGGGAGTTGACTTATATCAAATTTACATTACTTAGGCTACTTTACGAGCTATTGGTGATTCACCTCACCTATAGACTATGGACTATTTTAAGTCAAGGCCCAAACTTAAGAAACGATTTTGTGTCGTTCCTCTCCATTTTTCCTATAAAATCTGTAAATCATGATGACTTGACTAAATGACTAGTTAGGTTAGCTTATCTGTAGTCTGTTGTCAAGGTCATAGTCAATATTATAATTCGTCTTCAACAATCATATAGGGGTCGTTTGGTAGAATGTATTAGGAAAAATATGATAGGTTTAAGTTTAAGTTTCAATGATGACAATATTATCTTATGTTATATTTGCATGACTAACAAAAAGGAAAGAATGGAGATGCTCAACAAGATGTTGTTGCTACATCAATGGTCAATCAAGAGAAGCAAATTTATTCGTCCTCAATCAAAGGAACTCAGATTGCCAATCTCGCCAACAATTATTCTGTGTCCGGAATTAAGCTCACTCCAGGCGTAAATGGCTCCTTAATTCAAGCGGTGGCAAGGAAAGTCACAATCGAATCTGGACTTTTCAAATAGCAGGATTCGAAGAGGTACCCCTTGGGTCAAAACCATTTTGCAAAGATCTCGTGCCTCTGATTTCGCTGAAGACTCAACGGCTCTTTTCTCTCCTATAAGAAGGCTGATACTTTCAAGAAGAAGACTTGTGCAACTACATACATTGTATTCTAAGTCCGTCTACTTCTTAGTTCAAACACTGTAAGTTATCAGTGTCTCAAAAGATAGAAAGATCTAGAACACAAAAGAGAGTTGTGTCAGTTACTCAGAACTCAAGGTGTGATACTGTCCGTTGGTGGTGAACGCATTAAAACCATCTGTGTTGTAACATTTTCAAAGATCTTAAGGGAACCCTTGTGACCCAAGGGAAATTGGATGTAAGTACCACAACGGTACCGAACCAGTATAAATCGTTGTGTGTTATTTACTCTTCTTTACTGCTTACTTTCATTCTGCATTGTGATCGGTCAACTAATACTTGTGTTAGTCGACTAATTTTTAAATAGTCAACAATTCACTCTCCCCCCCTGTACGTTCAATTGGTATCAGAGCAAAGCTCACAATCTTACTTAATCGCTAGTGAGGAAAAGATCATGGGATCCAATACTGTTGTTGGTGCTCTCTTTCAAGAAGGAACCTTTCAGGTTCGACCTCCTTACTTCAACGGTCAGCATTTCTCTCACTGGAAAGTTCGCATGGAAATGTATACTATGTCATATGACATCAAAGTATGGCGTGTGATAAAAAAGAGAAATCTTCCAATTCCTCCCAGAAAGGATGCAAACGGTCAAGTCATCATATCTACTGATCATCTTGACTTGGATGATTACACTGATGAACAAGCCGTTGTCATCACTGTTAATGCAAAAGCAAAAAATCTACTGTGCAATGCTATCAGTAGAGAAAAATATAAAAAGATATCAAGTTGCGAAATTGCAAAAGAAATATGGGACAAAGTGGAAGTCACTTACGAAGGAACCAACAAAGTAAAAGAGACTAGGATAAACCTCTTGGTTCGAGACTATGAGTTATTTCAAATGAAGGATGGTGAATCTGTAGAAGAAATATTTTCCAGGTTCAGCAAAATACTTGGAGACCTCAAATCATTTGGAAGACCTATTAAAAGTGGCGAACAGGTTAGAAAGATTCTCAGAAACTTACCTACAATTTGGCAGCCAAAGGTCATTGCGTTGGAATGTCAAGATCTGGACAAAATTTCTTATGACGAGCTCAGAGGTGATCTAATTGCTTTTGAAAAAACTCATCTTGACAGACAAATTCAAGAGAAGAAGAAAACTGTTGCTTTCAAGGCAACTGTTGGTGAACTAGAAAATGAAGAAGAAGAAGAAGAAGAAGAAGAAGAAGAAGAAGAAGAAGAAGAAGAAGAAGAAGAAGAAGAAGAAGAAGAAGAAGAAAACATTACAATGCTCTCTCAAGTCGTAACCAGCATGATGAGAAGAAACAGAAATAACAGAAGAGGGAAGTTCAACTTCAGGAAAGGAAGGATGATCAATGAAGCTGATAAAAATGATGGAAGGTGTTACGAATGTAGAAAATTTGGTCACATTCAAGCTGATTGTCCGGAATTAAAGAAGAAGCTTAGCAGAAATATGCAAAAGAAGAAATCTTTCGAAGCATGGAGTGATGAGGAAGAATATGATCACGAGGAAATTGCTAACATATGTTTCATGGCTCTACGTGACAATGAAGATTCAGGAGAACTTGGACTAATGGCAGATAACAACGATGAGGAAGACGACTCAAGAGAACCTCGTTCAATGTCAGATGAAGGAACTAGTGAGGTACGTACTCCTTTATGCCCTAATTGTTATGAACTTCAAGAATTTGTTGATATTGCTCTTGCAGACATAGAAAAAGTAGTAAATGAGCTCAGAAGAACCAAGAGAGAGAGAAGAAAGACTGGGCCTTGAAACTAGAAGTGTGCGAAATTGAGCGTGATATGCTTCAAGATGAAGTGAATGAACTCAAGCTTCAATTGAATGTCTTGCAAAAGACCACGAGTCTCAGTCCAGTCAAGTCAAATCAGACTGCTCATCACAAGAAGAAAATTGCTTGTTCTTTTTGTGGTAAAAACGACCATAGTACTAACCATTGCAGGAACAGAATTAGAGCTTAAAGTAGTACTGGTAACTCTAACAACTCATCCTGCTCTTATTGTGGTAAAATAGGTCACACCTCAAATCATTGCAGGTTCAAAAATAACAGGAGATGGGTCTGGAGACCAAAATCTTCAAATCAAACTAATACTCAGCAGTCTAACCATTCAGGACCCAAGCAGGCTTGGGTACCTAAAAACAAGTAATCTTGTTTTGCAGGAACACCGCAAGAAGAATCGAAAAGGAAAATGGTATCTCGACAGCGCGTGTTCTAGACATATGACGGGTGAAAAACAACTGTTCAAATCAGTCACCAAGCTAGATGGAGGAACAGTTAGTTTTGGTGACAAATCTAAAGGAAATATTATTGGTATTGGAAAAGTTCCTTTAAGCTCGACATGTGATGTAGATGAAGTCTACCTAGTTGATGAACCTGGCTATAATCTTCTCAGCATCAGTCAACTATGTGACAATGATTATGAGGTTAGTTTTAAGAAATGTGGCCGGTTTATAGAAGACGAATCAGGTAATATCATTCCCTCAGGTAATAGAGACAGAAATGTCTACACTATCAAGAACTTAGAAAAGTTTAGGTTTCAAATCTGTCTTACATCTATGATTGAAGATCCCTGGGTTTGGCATAGAAAACTTGGTCATGCAAGCATGCATACTATTCAAAAACTGTCTAAACATGATCTTGTTATTGGACTTCCAAAACTAGATTTTTCGAAAGATCATATATGTGTTGCATGTCAACTAGGAAAACAAACTCGCTCATCTTTCAAAGTCAAAAACATTATTTCTACCTCTAAACCTCTTCAATTGTTGTATATGGATTTATTTGGTCCTACTAGAACTGCTAGTATAGGAGGTAAGAAATATGCTTTTGTTATTGTAGATGATTTCTCTAGATTTACCTGGGTTATGTTTCTTAGTCATAAAGATGATGCTCTAAAGAATTTTGATGTTTTTTGTAAGAAGGTTCAACGAGAAAAGGGATACTACATCTCTACTATCATAAGTGATCATGGAGGAGAGTTTGAAAGCAGAGCTTTTGAAAATTTCTGCAACGATCAAGGAATCTATCACAACTTCTCTTCACCAAGATCACCACAGCAAAATGGAGTAGTAGAGCATAAAAACAGAATCTTGCAGGATATGGCAAGAACCATGATCGTGGATGTCACGCCCCAAAACCGAGGAGCGCGACCGGCGCTCAACCGAGTGAACCCGACTGAGCAAGCCTATTATATTTCATTCTACCCAGATTTATCCGTGAATAAAGAGGAGATGTACTCCGTTAATCAAATACTTAAGAGATTTTATTGACCGCTTCCATTTCATTTCTATTAACCGCATCATTCAATATTTCAAAATAGTACGAGTTTATAGATTTTATGAAAAACATGTTGCCAAATACCAATAGTTCTAATCCAATTCCCAAATTCAAATACCACCCACAACCTATCTACGGAGCCTCAAAGTACAACTGAAGAGTAATAGGGGAATGCCGGCAACAAGGCCCCGGTTATACCTCAACCACAAAGTACATGAGAAACAAAAGATACATGACCCCGATATGAAGTGGGGCTCACCACATCGGCTGAAAGGAGTGTACTGCTATCACTGATCAATGCCACCTGCTGTAGAACCACCTGCATCCATTAAAGATGCAGCTTTCCCGGTAAAAGGGACGTTAGTACGGTCGAATAGCACTAGTATGTATAGCTAGAAATCCTCTTGCAAAATAGAATGCCCATATGATCTATACGTGGAACACATAATATAATGTAATTGAAACAACCTGTACAAACAAGGACAATGAAAGGGGAACATATTGTCTGCATTAATAATGTGTCTCATTAGACCGTCCTTAGTGTTCACATATCATATTATACACTTATGCGTTTCATAAAGCGTCCACAGTGTTTATTCATACCGTACATCCATACCTCTTATACACAATCCACCTATGCGTTTCATAGACCGTCCATAGGATTTCGTATCACAATGGATTTCATAACACAATGTACCTATGCATTTCATAGACCGTCCATAGGATTTCATAACACAATATACCTATGCGTTTCATAGATCGTCCATAGGGTTTCATAACACAATATACTTATACGTTTCATAGACTGTCCATAGGGTTTCATAACACAATATACCTATGTGTTTCATAGACCATCCATAGGGTTTCATAACATAATGTACCTATGCATTTCATAGACCGTCCACAGGGTTTCATAACACAATATACCTATGCGTTTCATAGACCGTCCATAGGGTTTCATAACACAATATACCTATGCGTTTCATAGACCGTCCACAGGATTTCATAACACAATGTACCTATGCGTTTCATAGACCGTCCACAGGATTTCATAACACAATGTACCTATGCGTTTCATAGACCGTCCACAGGATTTCATAACACAATGTACCTATGCGTTTCATAGACCGTCCACAGGATTTCATAACACAATGTACCTATGCGTTTCATAGACCGTCCACAGGATTTCATAACACAATGTACCTATGCGTTTCATAGACCGTCCACAGGATTTCATAACACAATGTACCTATGCGTTTCATAGACCGTCCACAGGATTTCATAACACAATGTACCTATGCGTTTCATAGACCGTCCACAGGATTTCATAACACAATGTACCTATGCGTTTCATAGACCGTCCACAGGATTTCATAACACAATGTACCTATGCGTTTCATAGACCGTCCACAGGATTTCATAACACAATGTACCTATGCGTTTCATAGACCGTCCACAGGATTTCATAACACAATGTACCTATGCGTTTCATAGACCGTCCACAGGATTTCATAACACAATGTACCTATGCGTTTCATAGACCGTCCACAGGATTTCATAACACAATGTACCTATGCGTTTCATAGACCGTCCACAGGATTTCATAACACAATGTACCTATGCGTTTCATAGACCGTCCACAGGATTTCATAACACAATGTACCTATGCGTTTCATAGACCGTCCACAGGATTTCATAACACAATGTACCTATGCGTTTCATAGACCGTCCACAGGATTTCATAACACAATGTACCTATGCGTTTCATAGACCGTCCACAGGATTTCATAACACAATGTACCTATGCGTTTCATAGACCGTCCACAGGGTTTCATAACACAATATACCTATGCGTTTCATAGACCATCCATAGGGTTTCATAACACAATGTACCTATGCATTTCATAGACCGTCCATAGAGTTTCATAACACAATATACCTATGTGGTTCATAGACCATCCATAGGGTTTCATAACACAATATACCTATGTGTTTCATAGACCATCTATAGGGTTTCATAACACAATGTACCTATGTGTTTCATAGACCGTCCACAGGGTTTCATAACACAATATACCTATGCATTTCATAGACCGTCCATAAGGTTTCATAACACACTGGAAACAAAAGTACAAATGCGTACATCTCATAACCTTTCACATCACATATCACCTAATCCGTACTTTCAACTACTTACAACATTATTATTTCATTGGCTCTCTTGGCCATACGTATAATTTTTTATTCATGGCGCAATGACCGTATTTTATATTCCACACTTTTATTTATTCCCTTTCATAGATCATCATCATAATTATCAACAAGTAAAATATTTCGAAAATCATAACTTTAAGTTCATTAGTAATGAAGGCTTTAACATAATCGATTTCTTTCCAATAAATGGAGTAAAATGATTGGCGATCGAAGCACACATTAAAATCATACACAATTTTTACTCACGAATATATAAGAATGCAAAGCACATTGAAAATTACTTACAAAGCATAGCATTAGCTAAAACAGCCACATATGGGCATCACTTGAGTTCATAAATTGTTAGCCGATTATATTGTCGAAGTCAATTTTGGAATAGTTGAGTCAAAGCTCATTTCATAATCTATTTCACATTATTTCATTACATCAGCACCATTGGCCACAAGTATACCTTTCACAATTGGCACGTTGGCCACACTTTATATCCCCAATTCACTAATTTCACTTCCAACCATCTTTATAGGTTATCAACAACAAGACATTTCCAAATCAAGACTTTAGGTAGACATATGAGCAATTAAGAGTCTAGAGAATATTGAGATTTTCTCACACAATTTGGCATACTAGCTTTCTTTTGAAATACGATTCAAGCCACAACATTTTAATACTCAACCCATACTTTGAAACTCACAGAAACATTATGGAATTCAATTCCAAGAGAGAAAGTTTAGCCAACATACCTCAATTGAGTTTTTCTTAAATTATTACAATGTTTCGGAAATTCTAGCAATCCCAATCTCTTAGATGAAGAACTTGTGGGTTTTCCTTGTTAATCTTCCAATATTTGATCAAGACTTGATGAATAATTAGCCTAGGGTTTTCTCTCTCTCTAAACCACTCACCCTTCTCTCCAAAACATCAGAATACTTGCTCAAAAATGATCCTTTGCGTGTATTTAACGAAGTAGGGTCGGGTTTTAAAAACCTAAAAATGAAGCTCCGGAGCAGGTTCTGCGGTCGCATATGCGACCGCATAATGGTTATGCGGACCGCATATCGGTCGCATAATTGGTGTCCAAAATGGCCAAAAATCTGCCTGAGTCTGCGGTCACTATGCGGTCCGTATAACAGTTATGCGGTTGCATAGTCGACCGCATAATTGCTTCCAACTTACCCAATTAACTGCTTCACTCTGCGGCCATTATGCGGTCCGTAGAGTAATTATGCAGTCGTATAATGGACTGCAGAAATGCACTTTTCCGCCAATAAATTTTCTTTACTTTTTCGTGCACTGTTCAACCCAAAAGGTCTGAGCCGCGGCTCACTTTTCTATAATCTTCAAACACGTAAGCCTAGTCCGGCACCATGAAATATTTTTTTCTTTGCAAATTTTACCGGACTTTACACTTAAGTTCTTCAAAATTTTTTGGGATGTTACATTCTCCTCCGCTTAGGATCATTCATCCTCGAATGAGGGTCAAAACCTGTTATTAACATCTTATGAAACTTATTTTGTTTCATACCACGTTCGAGCAGTCCCAAATTTTACTAACTCGCAAAATTTCTAAAAATTTCGCCAGAGTTTCCCTTGTAACTAGGCTTATCCACCTGTGAGAGAGCCCAGAAACAGACCCTAACAACAGATACGTAAGCCAACGACGTATCATAATACAAAACAACACCAACTGTGGCCTCACAAGCAATTATATTACCAGAACGGAACACCCTTAACATCAAATGCGCAAATCATACATAATTCATAGAAAGCAACTCTTAGAATACATAGATATTCAAACAAGTAAGGATACCTTTATTTATTTCTTCCTTAGTTTCCCAAGTAGCCTCTTCAACCTGTTGGTTACGCCATAGCACTTGACGGAGGCAATCTTAACTTCCGGACTTATCTAACAAGGATAGCAAATAGTCGCTCCTCATAATCCAATTATCCATTAACTCCACCTTCTTACACATAGACACATGAAACACCGGGTAAACATAGGTCAATAATAAGGAAACATCATTCTCATAGTTTGGCCTATTTTCTTCAAGATTTCACAAGGCCTAGTGTGACTACACATACTTTACCTCTATTAACAATTCACATAGCATCCTCATGGAGGACCTATTGAGAATAACCCGTTCCCTTTCTTCAAATCTAAATTTCCATTCCATACATCCAAAGTAAACCTGTGGCAACCTCCAACAATTACTTTAAGATGTGCTATCTTGAATATTACCATAAAACTTCCTATCTCATATATTTGATCACGAGATAATGCTTCTTCTTTGACATGTTTGAGCCTTCAACCCCAATTGGTTTTTATAAATATGAACAACAAAGTTCGAGATTGGCTAAAATTTTTCAAAAATCCATCAAGGTACTGAGCACGGTATTTCAAGAGGTTATATCTTAAGATACATGAAGGTTACTACCAATAGTGCTGACATTGTTAATCATTGTGATGGCATCATTGATTCAACACATGAGGCATAGAGTTGCCTAGTAGGCATTGATAATGTAGAGACCATGTTCATGATTCTGAGATTTAAATAAATGAGTCATTTTAGACATGTACCATATGGGAGGTATAATCGGAAGGATAAAGACATTAGCGTCAGTTATTCTTGGAAAGCTATGAGTCATGAAGAGGACAACAACAATTGTTTCATTCCATACGTGCCTTGTTTGGCAATAGTAGGCCTTAAAGAGAGATAACACTTATGTGATACCAGTCGCCTCCTAGAGTGTAGGGAAAAATCAGTTTAACTCGAAATGAGAATATTCTAACACCCTGAATGTGATATGGGTTTCAAAATACATGAAGTTGCATTATGCTCTTAACAGTAACTAGCAAAAAGGAATTTCTGCCACAAGCCTACGATGATGAAAAAGAAGTTGAGCACTTGTGATATTATTATCATTCTGACAGCTTAACCCTTCACAATAGTTGATCCTATATGAGAGGACTAGAGATACGATGAATCTGTCTTTCAATTCAACATGCTCATGATATGTGTTAGAATCTGAAACATTCACAAGTGAAACCACATAGCTAGGATATCCTAATATTGGGGTTGAGGGACTTACTTGCTGTCCCTTGACTGTTGGGGCAGTGCCTTAGCCGGTGGCCCTTGACTCCGCACCCGAAACATTCATCCGTGCCACGTCGGCACACTCCTAAATGACGCCTCCCACACTTGGGACATGGGGGTCTTTGCTGCAGCTGAGAATCCCCATTCGACTGGACCTGCTGATTAGACCCATGGTTACCTTGGTTACTATGGCCCCAACGCTTCTGGCCATGCCCTGATGGTCGTGTTCTAGCTGAAGACTGAGAAATTGACTGCGCTGGTCTTGATGACACTCTCATATGTAATGCCTTTCTACCATTACCCCCACTGTATGAGCTACTAAGATTGCCCGTGGATCGGGTCTTTTTGTTATTATCTAGCTCTCTCTTTCTTTTTAACTTTCGATCCTCTGTAGCTTGAGCAAACGCCTCCATTTTTCCATAATTCATATCAGAATTCAAGGCAGCCGTATCGGCCTCTTTAATTACCAAGGGACTAAGTCCTTGCACAAATCGGCGCACTCTAGCCTCCATAGTGGGCAACATGTAAATAGCATACTTAGACAGGTGCGGAAATTTCATATGGTACTCCCATACACTCAGGCTACCTTGCCTCAGGCTCTCAAACTCAACTGCATGGGCCGCCTTAGTTTCAGCAGGCAAGAAGTGGTCAATGAAAGCATTGGTAAACTCACTCCACATTGCCGGAGGGCTCCCTTCTTCACGGGACTCCTCCCATAGTTCAAACCAAAAATACGCCACCTCTTTCAGGCGGTAGGAGGCCAATTCCATTGCCTCTGTTTCAGTAGCACGCATAACTCTGAGAGTCTTGTGCATCTCATCAATGAAATCTTGGAGATCTTCCTCTAGGTTAGTACCCGTGAACACTGGAGGATCCAACTGGAGAAACCCGTTCACCCTGGAACTAGTAGAATCCCCTGGCTGACTGGAAGAAGTGGGTGCAACATTTGACCTCTGGGTCTGGGAAGCCACTATTTGTGCCAACATCTGTATGGCTCCCCTAACATCAACATCAGAAACACCAGAATCAAAAACTGGAGCTGGAGGTGGAACTGGAATACCAATTGGAGGAACTGTTGCACCTTTAGTAGTTGTAGGGACAGGTGCAGTTTGATCAGTTGTAGTAGAATCAGGCAGTGTAGTAACTGGAGGAATATCCTCACTCCCTGGGTGTTCACCCGTATCATCAATTATATGATCAACTGCTGCTCCTGGGGTGACATTAGACCTTTGGCCAGTTCTTCCATTCTTTTTAGGCGCCATATACTGAAAGTTAGAGTAAGGCACCAGTTAACGGAGGAACAATCTTACAATTAGCTTTATCGCACGATCAAGAACATGAAAGAAGGGTATTATTCCTAAATTCCCATGTAGCATCCTAATTATAGATGTGGTCGACAATACTCCAATAATAAGGACTCCACTAGACACGGCTCCGAGACATCCTAGGACACTTTAAAACCTTAGGCTCTGATACCAAATTTTCCACTCTCCAAAATCGAGGAGCGCGACCGGCGCTCAACCGAGTGAACCGGACTGAGCAAGCCTATTATATTTCATTCTACCCAGATTCATCTGTGAATAAAGAGGAGATGTACTCCGTTAATCAAATACTGAAGAGATTTTATTGACCACTTCCATTTCATTTCTATTAATCGAATCATTAAATATTTCAAAATAGTACGAGTTTATAGATTTTATGAAAAACATGTTGCCAAATACCAACAGTTATAATCCAATTCCCAAATTCAAATACCACCCACAACCTATCTACTGAGCCTCTAAGTACAACTGAAGAGTAATAGAGAAATGCCGGCAACAAGGCCCCGGCTATACCTCAACCACAAAGTACATGAGAAACAAAAGATACATGACCCCGATATGAAGTGGGGCTCACCAAATTGTCTGGAAGGAGTGTACTGCTATCACTGATCAATGCCACCTGTTGTAGACCGTCCACAGGATTTCATAACACAATATACCTATGCGTTTCATAGACCGTCCATAGGGTTTCATAACACAAAATACATATGTGTTTCATAGACCGTCCATAGGGTTTCATAACACAATATACCTATGCGTTTCATAGACCGTCCATAGGGTTTCATAACATAATGTACCTATGCATTTCATAGACCGTCCATAGGGTTTCATAACACAATATACCTATACGTTTCATAGACCGTCCATAAGGTTTCATAACATATTGGAAACAAAAGTACAAATACGTACATCTCATAACCTTTCACATCACATATCACCTAATCCGTACTTTCAATCACTTACAACTTTATTATTTCATTGGCTCTCTTGGCCATACGTATGATTTTTTATTCATGGCGCAATGGCTGTATTTTATATTCCACATTTTCATTTATTCCCTTTCATAGATCATCATCATAATTATCAACAAGTAGAATATTTTAGAAATCACAACTTTAAGTTCATTAGTAATGAAGGCTTTAACATAATCGATTTCTTTCCAATAAATGGAGTAAAATGATTGGCGATCGAAGCACACATTAAAATCATACACAATTTCCACTCACGAATATGTAAGAATGCAAAGCACATTGAAAATTACTTACAAAGCATAGCATTAGCTAAAACAATCACATATGGGCATCAGTTGAGTTCATAAACTGTTAGCCAATTATATTGTCGAAGTCAATTTTGGAATAGTTGAGTCAAAGCTCATTTCATAATCTATCTCACATTATTTCATTACATCGGCACCATTGGCCACAAGTATACCTTTCACTATTGGCACGTTGGCCACACTTTATATTCCCAATTCACTGATTTCACTTCCAACCATTTTTATAGGTTATCAACAATAAGACATTTCCAAATCAAGATTTTAGGTACACATATGAGCAATTAAGAGTGTTAAAAATATTGAAATTTTCTCACATAATTTGGCATACTAGCTTTCTTTTGAAATATGATTCAAGCCATAACATTTTAATACGCAACCCATACTTTGAAACTCACGGAAACATTATGGAATTCAATTTCAAGAGAGAAAGTTTAGCCAACATATCTCAATTGAGCTTTCCTTAAATTACTACAATGTTCCGGAAATTCTAGCAATCCCAATCTCTTAGATGAAGAACTTGTGGGTTTTCCTTGTTAATCTTCCAAGATTTGAGCAAGACTTGATGAATAATTAGCCTAGGGTTTTCTCTCTCTCTAAAACACTCACCCTCCTCTCTAAAACATCAGAATACTTGCTCAAAAATGACCCTTTGCATATATTTAACGAAGTAGGGTCGGGTTTTAAAAACCCAAAAATGAAGCTCCAGAACAGGTTCTGCGGTCGCATATGCGACCGCATAATGGTTATGCGGACCGCATATCGGTCGCATAATTGGTGTTCAAAATGGCCAAAAATCTGCCTGAGACTGCGGTCACTATGCGGTCCGCATAACAGTTATGCGGTCGCATAGTACACTGCATAACAGTTATGCGGTCGCATAGTCGACCGCGTAATTGCTTCCAACTGACCCAATTAACTACCTCACTCTGCGGCCATTATACGGTCTGCAGAGTGATTCTGCGGTCGCATAATGGACCGCAGAAATATACTTTTCCGCCAAAAAATTTCCTTTACTTTCCCGTGCATTGTTCAACCCAAAAGGTCAGATCCGCGACTCGCTTTTCTATAATTCTCAAACACGTAAGCCTAGTCTAGCACCATAAAATATTATTTTCTTTGCAAATTTTACCGGGCTTTATACTTAAGTTCTTCAAAAGTTTCCGGGATGTTACAGTGGAAAACTCTCTACCTCATCATTTTTGGGCAGAGGCTGTGAGTACATCATATCACATCATCAACAGATGTCTGATTCGACCAACTCTCAAAAAGACTCCTTATGAACTGTGGAATGGTAAGAAACCAAATACCAGCTATTTCTACCCCTCTGGATGCAAATGCTTCATCTATAACAATGGGAAGGATAATCTAGGTAAGTTTGATCCTAAAAGTGATGAAGGTATATTTCTTGGTTACTCTTCTTCGAGTAGAGCTTATAGAATTTATAATAAGAGAACCTTATGTATTGAAGAATCTATTCATGTTATTTTTGTTGATACTAACCCTCGTCCAAGGAATGAACATATTCCTGAAGATGAGGAAATTTCATGTGCTCCTAAGTCAGTTATTGTAGGTAAGGATCATCAAAATGAGTCAGCTAATCAACAGACTCAATCAACTGAAGTACCACCAGAAGATCTTGACCTACCCCAGCCAGATCAGTCGACTACCGAAGAAAGGGTGACTCCCGTAAATACTCCAAATGAATGGAAGAATGAACCGGGATATCCTCACAAATTCATTATAGGAGATCCACAAGAGAGAATAACTACAAGGAAATCTCAAAAGAACAAATCTCATGTAGCTCTCATTTCTCAAATTGAGCCCAAGAAAGTGGATGAAGCTCTAAAGGATTCTCATTGGATTAGTGATATGAAAGAAGAATTAGATCAGTTTGAAAGAAATAAAGTATGGGAATTAATTCCAAAGCCTCAAAACTCTTCTGTTGCTGGAACTAAGTGGGTCTTCAGAAACAAATTGAATGAATCAGGTCAAGTTGTTCGAAATAAAAAGACCAGTGGCTCAAGGCTATTCTCAATAGGAAGGAATAGACTATGATGAAATCTTTCCGTCTGTGACAAGACTTGAATCCATTTGAATACTACTCGCCTTCGCTGCTCACAAAGGATTCAAATTATTTCAAATGGATGTTAAAAGTGCATTCCTAAATGGTTATATCTCTAAAGAAGTATATGTGAAGCAACCACCTGACTTTGCAAATGCCACCTTTAAAAATCATGTATACAAGTTGACTAAAGCTTTGTACATGATATGAAAGGTTAAGCTCTTTCCTTTTAAATCAAGGTTTCAAACGAGGTAATATCGATACAACCCTTTTCATTAAGCAATCCAGTTCAGGTAATCTTATTACTCATATTTATGTAGATGATATTATTTTTGGTAGCCCTAACTCTGTTCTTTGTGAAGAATTTGCTCTTTCCATGAAAGGAGAATTTGAAATGAGCATGATGGGAGAACTGTCCTTATTCTTTGGGCTTCAAATCAAGTAGTCCCCTAAAGGGATTTTCATCTGCCAAACCAAGTATACCAAGGAGATTATCAAAAAGTTTGGGATGGAAGATGCTAAGGTTATTGGCACTCCAATGAGTCCAACTACCGTGCTAGATGAAGATAGCAATGGAAAACTGGTTGATGAAATCATGTATAGAAGGATGATTGGATCTCTACTATACTTAACTGCCAGTCAACCAGATATCATGTTCAGTGTATGCAAATATGCTATATTCCATTCGGCTCCTAAAGAATCCCATCTCTCTGTTGTTAAACGAATTATTAGATATTTAATTGGTATATCTGAACTAGGACTATTGTATGATCACTCTAACAATTTCTCTCTAAGAGGCTTTTCAGATGCTGATTTTGCAGGAGACAAGATTGATAGGAAGAGTACCGGTGGGATATGTCAATTGTTAGGAAATGCATTAGTATCTTGGCACAACAAGAAATAAAATTGTGTTACACTATCAACGACTAAGGCAGAATACCTAGCTGTTAGAAGCTGTTATACACAAGTTCTATAGATTATGCACCAACTTCTTGATTTTAATTTATCTCTTACATCCAATCCTATCTTTTGTGACAATATTAGTGTTATCTGTTTATCAAAGAATTCTGTGCATCATTCTAGAGCAAAGCATATAGCAATTAAACATCATTTTATCTGAGATCATGTAGCAAAAGGTGCCATTGTTTTAGAGTTTATTAATACTAATTCTCAACTTGCTGATATTTTTACAAAATCTCTTTTGGAAGAAAGATTCTGCCTTCTCCGAAAAAAGATTGGCATTGTGCCAAATTTGTAAATCAAATATTTCCTTGAATGTTTAAAACATTTTACCCTGTACTAGAATATTTTATTTCCTTACTTATATGTGATCTAATTACTTTTCTGTGTAAGCGTAATTATTGCAAGTACCGCCGATCAGTCACTTTTGTACCATCTCTTCCGTTTGAACTTGGCTTTTCCATTAACCAAGGCGTCTCTTCGCTCTTCCTAAAATCTTCAATAAAACCCTATGTCTCCAATACTCCTCTAATTTTCTACCAAACAACCCTTCACACCATGGCCAAAAGAAATCCCTCTTCTACAACCAGACGTAGTCGAAGATTTCAAAAACCTCTTAACACTGAAGAGCCTATGGATATGGAGTCGTCCATTGACTCAGATTTTCTCAGAACAGATAATGAAAGCAGTAATTCATCTGAAAATCCTCCCATTAGCCAGAAAAAGGCCGGCAAGAGACCCATGGAGCAAACCCCCAAAAGACTGCATGCAATAAGGGTAAAGTGGAACGCTTGGAATTTGGTCATGAGAACAAGGTAATCTTCTACGGACCCAGTGAAAAGGCAAGGTATGAGTCCTACAAGTCAAAATCCATGGCTTATGGATTCTCTGTAAGTCTCTCTCTTATGAAGTCTTCATTGTGATGTGATTGCAATTATTGATTCTCAACACCTTTTCCCTCTCTTTGACATTATTGGAAACTCTGTGTATGAAGAACCTGTTAGAATATTTTATGCAAATCTTTTCGTGAATGATAAATATAATTTGGAATCTATGATTTTAGGGACTAGAATTGTTTTGGACTCGTACCAATTTGAAAAGATCTTTTCTGCCAAGTTTAATGGGTATGATATGTTTGTCTAAAATTCTTGGCCCAAAAACTTTGAAGTGTCTTTTGATGAAGCAAAAAAATTTCTGTCTGATAACCCCCCTGACATTGGCCCCAAAAATCTTAAGTTTGAACATCGTGTTTTAGCCCACATGATTTCCACTACTCTCCTTCCCAGATCTGGATCCCTTAGCTCTTTGTCCACTAGAGATGTCTTTGTCTTCTACTGTCTGGTTAATAATAAACTTCTTGATTGGTTTGTATGGATTCGTCATTATATGCTTGAGAGTATCGGGGATATATCCTCTTCTGCTACATGTCTGCCCTATGGTCTTCTCATCTCTCATATTCTATAAGTCATGAAAGTAGACTTGGTACCCTTTACACCCAAGTACATCACCAGTACTTATGATAAGACAGCTTTTTCAATGATGGGGTACACTCTAGGTGATGATGGATGGGTTAGGCGAGCCAAGGTTGAAAGTGCTCCAGCACCAGTTGAAGTCCAAAATGATCAACCAGCTTCTCAGTCAACTGCCTCTCAGAATCTTCAACAAATTCAACATTACCTTGATGAAGTCAAGCTGCTTTTTGTTGAGATGAAAGAACAAGTAGATAAAATCAGGATGTCACCAAGGAGACAGGTACATATGTGGCCAAGATCAAGATGGACATAGGAGCCACATGGAGATAAGGAACTAGGGCTTTCAACTCTATGAGTGAAAAGATGGACAAACTCGTGTTGATAACTCCTATGACTCCTTCTGCACCAAAGTGATCAACACCCTCAAAATACTTCTTGGGAAGAAATTAATGCAACTAATTTTTTTGCTTATGCTTATTTTTGTTGGTGGTTTCTCTTAGACAATATTTTTGGGTATGTACTAACTAAGCCTCTACTGAAGGCACTACTTCTGTTGCTCTAACCACCTTATTAGTATGTACATTTTATCCTATATTATTATGTGTGCTATTCTTTCATTTTTGATTGATGTCAAAGGGGGAGGAAAAAATGTGAGCAAACACAGCAGGAGGATTGCAATTACAGTTATTCAGGAGGAAATGGAAACAACATAATCTCAGGGGGAGCAACACAACTCGGGGGGAGCAATATCTTCAAAGGGAAATATCTTAAATTATTGTTTACTCCTTCTTGATTGTCATCATCAAAAATGGGGAGATTGATAGGTTTAAGTTTAAGTTTGAATGATGACAATATTATCTTCTGTTATATTTGCAAGACTAACAAAAAGGAAAGAATGGAGATGCTCAGCAAGATGTTGTTGCTACATCAATGGTCAATCAAGAGAAGCAAATTTATTCGTCCTCAATCAAAGGAACTTAGATTGCCAATCTCGCCAGCAATTATTCTATGTCCGGAATTAAGCTCACTTCAGGCGTAAATGGCTCCTTAATTCAAGCGGTGACAAGAAAAGTCACAATCGAATCTGGACTCTTCAAAGAGCAGGATTCGAAGAGGTACCCCTTGGGTCAAAACCCTTTTGCAAAGATCTCGTGCCTCTGATTTCGCTGAAGACTCAACGACTCTTTTCTCTCCTATAATAAGGTTGATACTTTCAAGAAGAAGACTTGCGCAACTACATACATTGTATTTTAAGTCCGTCTACTTCTTAGTTCAAATACTGTAAGTTATCAGTGTCTCAAAAGATAGAAAGATCTAGAACACAAAAGAGAGTTGTGTCAATTACTCAGAACTCAAGGTGTGATACTGTTCGTTGGTGGTGAACGCGTTAAAACCATCTGTGTTGTAACATTTTCAAAGATCTTAAGGGAACCCTTGTGATCCAAGAAAAAGTGGATGTAAGTACCACAACGTTACCGAATCAGTATAAATCGTTGTGTGTTATTTACTCTTCTTTACTGCTTACTTTCATTCTGCATTGTGATCAGTCAGCTAATACTTATGTTAGTCGACTAATTTTTAAATAGTCAACAATTCACCCCCNATGTGTATAAGAGACACCTTTTGTACGTTCAAAATACATATATTTGCCTTGATATTATTAATCTCTTATTTAGTAATATTTTTCAACTTATGTAAAAATTTATATTCCTTATTCAATATTCTTATACATAGCAAATCATAGCATTAGCAATACCATAATTTTTAATACATGGATAAGCATGTATAAAGACATGACTGCCCTTTCAAAACCTTTGATACATCAAATCAAACAATCGATAAAAAATAATCTCACATAACTATTCTCAGAAAATCTAATTCCAAGATTACTAATCTCAGCTTATTAAAACACTTTATTCAGTAGTATTCTCCTACATCCTACCAAGCAACCCCTTATTAGTCCTAGATAGTTTTGACTTTTGCAAGGAAACTTATAGCCTGTTTGGCCAAGCTATTTTTGGGCCAAAAGTGCTTAAGGCCAAAAGTTGAGGTGTTTGGCCAAGCTTTTATAAGAAAAAAAAGTATTTTTGAGGAGAAGCAGAAGCAGTTTTTGAAAAGCAGAAAATTGTAGCTTCTTTCCAAATGCACTTTTTTTAAAAGCACTTTTGAGAAAAATACACTTAGAAGCAGTTTTCAAAAGCTTGGCCAAACACTAATTACTGTTCAAAAGTGTTTTTCAAATTAATTAGCCAAACACAAACCGATACTCACCAAAAGTACTTTTTTTAAAAGCACTTTTGAAAAAAATACTTTTTAAAATAAGCAGATTTTAGAATATTGGCCAAACAGGCTAAATGATGTTGTCTTACATAAATATTCTAGACCGACCCGCAGATTGTTTAAGTTAATTGCTGGGGGTGGCCCAACCCTAAATTAGTGGCTTTAGCCCCCGCAGAAATAAGGCACCAAATTTTTTAACTTTTTTATTTTGAAAATTTTCCAAGGAAACCATCAGATGTTACCTCTTGGGTGCATACTGAGTAACCTATTCACTGTATAATAGCTCGCAAACCACACAAGAGATGTACTAAACCGCACTAGACAAGCCCGCTGCGATGAACTCTAGCTGTGGAGGTTACTGGTGAGGGAGTCGATCCCAGGTCTCCCATGTAGAAAACCACTCACCCAACCTTGCGGATCAGGCCCCAAAATTAATCATATATATAATATAAATAATTATATATTTATTATTAGTGAAAAACAAATTTTGGTAATCATGTGTTGTCGTTTTTTTATCAGTCACTACGTTCATATTTTCAAAGTTTATGCTAAATACTATTTTAAAATATGATTAATGTAATTACGATTGAAATTAGTAGGCAATTAAATTTGTAACTACTTCCTATCTTAATTTTGTCTAATGCATTTGAATTTGAACCATTCTTGTTTATAATTTCGTTGTTGTAAGATTTTTCAATTCTTTGAGTGTCTTTTAAATAATTTCAAGCTCGAGCTAACTAGATTAATTAATGATTAGTTTAGAAAATATGCTATCGTATAACATGTTTTCTCCTAAAAGATTGGTCAAGCACCTTAACTTCTTTATAAAGGTACTTTTTTTAGGGAAGAAAAGCATTTTTGCCCTTGAAGAAACTTGGTCAAACAAGCTATTAACCTTGAATATCTTTTAAAGCATAAGAATCTATGAAATTGATGGTTTTACCTGTTTTTGGAAATTAAAGTGACAGAAAAATTGTAGAAGTTGAAGATGATACTCTAATTTGCATATGTGTAGTCTTAATTCTATTTTTTAAATGTTTATACTATTAATAGAATCATTTAAATATTTTCTCTAATGGTTGCCTAAATTTGAAAAAGTTTGCAAACTAAAATTAATAAGATCTAGCTTAAGATCAACAATGTTTCATGAGAATTATACTTACTGAGCATACTGTCAAGTGAAAAAAATTGATTATCCAAATATAATTAACTTCCTTGCATTTTAGGAAACTTCAAGAATTAACATCAAAATAAAATATGTAAACCTTTCACCAAAAATATTTAGGGCCTCTTTTAAGTTTTAGCTTTAGGCCACATAAATGACTGAGCCGCCATTGGTTAATTGTTACATCCAAATGATCCCATTTTAGACGATTTTAATTTGGACCACTTATCATTGGTTTGTCGTGATATGTGGAAAAACTGGACCGTTTGGTGAAAATTAGTTTTTCTATTCTACCTCAAAAGTGCAAACTTGAAAAGGGCATATTATTTGACATGAAACTTAGGACTGTGGATTAAATTTTTAAATATCGTATCGTACCGATCGAACACCCTGATGAAACTTACCAAAGTTAATTTATGTAAGGAGGCTATCATTGTCTTGTTAATGTTACAATTAGGATATTGGACCTGTCACTGATACATATGCTTTTTTTTTATTTTTTTCTTAACATATTTCAGGATTATCATATGAAGATAAGAAGGATTGTGATATGATCAAGGTCATTGTCCGGAGACTTCATTCATAGCTTGCTAACCTTTGTATTGTATAAAATTGACTTGAAATGAGTATAAATTAAAATATCGTGATTTTTGAAAACTCATATAGCTACTCCGATTTGTTTACAATTGTGACATAATAATTATTGTTTACAATTATTTTTATTTATAATAATAATAACAATAATAATAGAAGTAGTTAATTTAGTTAACTCTTCAAAGATATTCTCTTCGTATCTTTTTAATTATTATGTATTAGAATTGCTAATTTTGATCATCTAAAAAGACAAGTTTTATAAAAATTTATTAATTCTCATAGACTAAGATATTATCAAATATTAATACACTTTTTGTTTTATTTTATGTGACGGAATTGGAAAGAGTCTGAGGGTCAAATTACTTACTTCTCTGTGAATTTATATATAGATTCTTCAAAAATTATGAAATAAAATTTATATATTTAAAATTTACAAAAAGAAAAAGATTATTAAAGGCAATAATTGGTAATAGTCTAAAATTTCAAAAAATATTGAAAAAATCGACAAAGTATAAATTTCTTTGAATTCCCAAAGTGTAATAGCAATCACATAAAATAAAATAGTGGGATTAATATTTACTTAAAGAATGAAAAGCAAATTGCACCCAAAATGATGACATCCTGTGTATCCCCTCCGATCAATTTTATATGTCCACCATACTAAAAATATATTTTTATTTTTACTTGTCCACTATATTAAATCAAGAGAAAGACAATCTTTTTCTGTTTTAACCTTATTGTTATTAACTACTCAATAGCTAAATTATTTTCCAAAACTTTTTGAAAATGCTATCATATTATGGGTAAAATTATAAAATACATATTTCATTTATTGTTTCTTAAGGGACATAAAAGTCCAAAGTGCACAATTAAAAGTGAACAGAGTGAGTAATATGTAAATACTTATTTGCACCGGGTGCTTATACCAATTCAATAAATATTAAATACTTAATACATGTATACATAATATAAATATATTAAATTATAATTAATTAATGTATATAATATTATTTTAATTATTACTTAATCATAATAAGTTAGTTCATTTGACAGGGACAGTTGGCGGATAAATTGTAACCCTTTCTAGTAATATGGTCAGAAATTGAGGGACTACATTCCAAAAACAATAGAATCAGGTTTCGTTTTGTAAGCGGACTAAGTTATCCCGGGATAATAATCCTATCTTAAATTATTTTATCGGAATAAAATAATTTCAAGTTTATGAATTAAGGGGTATCCAGTATTAAATCTGGAATTAAATTTATATCATATTTAATTAAATTTATCTTATACCATCAATCAAATATAAAATAATTTTTATCCGTTACTTTATCCACCTTATCATGCGTACCAAACTAACCCTCAAAGAATTGTAGCGCAATCACGCATATGTGTTCATACCAGTACTTTGTTTACGTCATGAGCATAACGTTGGAAGGCGTGTTCATTAGCTGTATACTTTGGGTCCCACTTAGCGAATCAATAGGTTCGGAAATCTGGTTAGGCTCAGAACCGAGCCTGTAGATCTTCCGAGGCTGAATTTCCACGTGTTTAAATATTAGTGGCAGTAAACGAGCTGTTCGATGTGTTTCAGATAATTTATTTTGAAGTGTAGGAATTCCCATTCTCTGATAAAAAAGAACATATTCTTCGGCGTTATAAAGCACGCGTTTATTGAGCTCACGTTAGTAAAATTATAGTCAAATTTGCTTATGTATTACTCGAAATGGAACAATTTTGTCCTTTATTAAATTATAAAATAAAATTTAAACTTATTAATTTATATTTTTCTAGTCATTAGAAAATTATCTTTATTTAACCAAAAAATAGTTTCAAAATAAAAATAATTAAATTTATATTTAATGCGGTTACTAGCAGCTAGTTTAAATCAAATCTTAATTGAATGAATCGTATAATTAGACTAAATGAGCAATAAATGACACTAATAAAGCAAGTAAAGTAGACAAGGAAAAAAAAAGATCTAATAGAGTTTCGTTATGAGCCGCGGTGCTTGCGAAGTAAAGATTGATTGCCCGGAAGAGATACAATAACATTTAACAATGAGTAAGTTTAGTTGTCTCTGAATAAACTACAAATGAGAGAATTATGGATATTTATAGCTGGCTTCCGCACATCGCTCTGAATAGTTAATTAGAAGCCAGTGAGATACTTGTCGGTTGTGGGAGAAGTATCTGGTATAAGTGGATATGGGTGAATCACTAGTATATCAGAAACGACTAAAGATAAAGTGAGACCCCGAGCTATTGCTTCATCAATGGATTCCCGAAACCATCTTTGGAGTGCTTTACCAGGACATGGTTCTTATCTCCCCAGGAAGGAGTTACCGAGTCAGAGACACTTCTCGTGGGGGCAGAGTCCTTTGTTGGTTTATCTCTGGGATAAAACATAGTTTAAGCAATATTGTATTACCATGCAATCTATCTACGTGTCAAAATCAGATTTTACCTATACAGTCTCAATTTTATCCTTAATTCCTAATAAAATTGTAATTTTAAAGTATAGTAAAAAGTTGAGGATAATGTTGTACTTTTGTTCTTGCATATAAACTTCATGTTATCTAACTTTAATATATGCCTTTTATGATTGAATTATTTGGCTTAGTGTAAATATTTAGTGTGAATAAATATTTTCTAACGACTCATCATTTTATAATTGTTCTGTTTCCTTTTTCCACATGATGCCACACTTTTGGAACTAAAAAACTTACGAAATAATTCCTCAAAATGACAGAAATTTAACTCTCTGAATATTAAAAAAACATACTTTAATTGCATTTAATGGCAGACAAAGCGGTTTGATATTCCATCATTTGAAGCGGAAACCGAATTGTTTCTTCTCTACTTTTTTTCTTCGCATAACAGGCGGATCTATAATTTAAATTTTATCGGTTCAATTTTTAAGATTTTAATATTTAACTTGTTAATTTATAAATTTATGGGTTCATATCTACCATTTTGCAATATTTAACGAATTTTTACATATAAATTTTTACTTCGCATCGAAACTATGGGATCAATTGAACCTGTGATTTACACGCTACATCCGCGGCCTGCTCACTTGAAACTTCTTTACTTCATTATTTTATCTACTTTTATACACCAAAGCATTAGTGTGTTACATGTTAAACATTTTCTCTTCTCTTCCAATTTAGTAAAGTGTTTGGTCTTATAAAAACAATCTTTTCTCTTACAAAGTTTTGTTTTCCTCTCCACTCAGGAAATGTAATTTTAGTAAAGGCCGAAACGGAAAATATTCTTACTTCGTATATATAATGAAATTTTGCGATAAATATATAAAAAAGCTGGAAAAAAAATAAGAATAAGAATAGCTGAACCGAGTATGGGTTCTAATCTATCTCTTTGAACACCGGGTGTTTATATCACATTTGTAAATGCATGATGTTTATCCATAATTTTTTTCTACTTAATCATGATTGAGTAATATACGTTCTACTTTATTAAATTATTTAATCATGTAAATTAAAGTGATTTGGTATATAAACACACTGTGCGAATAAATTTTTAATATAAAAAATATATCTGCTTCTTCAAATACTAAAGGTTTTCATAAAATAGAAGGTGATTTGGCCAACTCAAAGCTCGCACATTAATTAAAACCTTCCTGGGTTTGTTAGAATATTGATTGTTGGTTTAAGTGGATCTGATACTTTTTTATGACAAAATTTAATTAATTACTACGAAAAATCAACAGGAAAGAGTCGACAACGTGTAGCTGTAGTAGGCTGTCACTAGTTATGTGTGTGAACGCTTAATTAATGTCCACAAGCAAAAGAATGAATTATTTGTTGCAACAATGCACTTGCACTTTAAAATACGAAATATATGAATTTGTTCAAAAGGAGATTATCAAATTCGAGTTTAGAGAATATAAAAATAACCGACAGAAAACACTTTTAACGTATAAGATAATAATAAGAAAATTTAGATAACTTTTCGTTTCTAAATGTTCGCCAATTTTTACCTCTCGAGAGTCAGATTAAGGGACTTCAACTAACATTTAGAAACAACTTATTTGCCATCTTGATATGAAAAAAATTGTAACTTATAAATAATTTTTTTAATTCCTAAATATCCAAAATTTTGATAAAAACTAGTATGACTTGATTTGACTCCAATTGCTTTGTCAAGTTGATTCTCAAACGAGTGCGAAATGAATTAAGAGAGCAAGAGCATAATGCGAGGAAGTTTAGCAACTTAACACAAATTAATTCTATCACTTTTCTAATGTACCCCAAAAAATAAAAATAAAAATTCTATCTTCAGTCAATGGCCTAGTTCTAGCTACAGAGTAGCCCCTAGATCGTTAGAAATATGTGTCAACTGTTTTAAAAAAGCTTCTCTATAGGTAACCATTTTTTTTTTCCCGTAAAAAAAGAAAGAGAGAAATTTGGAACATACTTTTTAAGAAAATTGATGCTCTATAACCATTTTTAAATAATAGTCGATAATATATACATATACACATATATATATATAAAAAAAAAAAAATTGCGGCTACCAGATTTAAATAGATTTGTTGTGGTTTAAAAGTGATTTTTGCCCAAAGTATTATCCTAAAAAATATTCAAATTCTTCAAAAAGCTAACCTTGTAATTTGTACGGATCTCTTCTCATTCAAATGTGAGTTTAACTTATATGCATTGATATTGCACAGTATTTTTACACCATTTGGTTAAGAGGACTTACACTATGTAACTATCCATCGTAATCTAATTTGATAACCTAAAAATACATTATAATTTATTATAACCAGTTAAATATACTAATACCTTAAACAAATTATACTAACAATGTGTGTATATATAAGTTACGCCCTTTAACAAAATGTTATCCAAATAACGTCTTAAATTGAAAACAATATGGTAACTTCACTATATTGGGGAGGGAGAAGGGCTGTCTGAAGAAGCAAGTGCATTTAAAAAAAAAAATGGAAACCAAAAAAAGGGCAAAAGACTAGAAAATAGATGACAAAATGACGAGGTTGAGTTAGCTATTAATCCTAAGTTTTCTAACGCAGATTCGTTGTAAACATAGGCTAAACTAGGATTTAAAGTTTATGAATTCAGAAATATAGTTCTTTAAAATTATTCAGCTTTAAAGTAATAATTTGTAAATATTCAATAATTTTTTAAAAATAAATATAAAGTTTGGACCAAAGCTAATTGATTCGGTCGAACCCGTAAACATGTCACGACCCGATTTCCCCTCCGTATGACGTCGTGATGGCGCCTAGTCTTTATGACTAGGTAAGCCTAATATTTGCGAAAAAATAAAATAAAAACTTAAATTTAACAACTAACAGTAGTGATAACACCATAACTCAATATCATGCCGCTTGGCATGTACAATAACCAACTATTCAAAAATACACAGTAATCCTAAAATCCGAAACATCGTGAATCACAAACTACAGAAGGTAAATGTAGTGTCTCTATACATCAAAGTCTATCAAAAGAAAATACAGAAGATAATGGACATGGGGAAGAGTAGAAGGAGACTCTGAGGTCTGCGGACGCGGCAGATATACCTTGAAGTCTCTAAAGTTGTCCCGACTCGCTGATAGTGCGGCTGATAAGGAGTACCTGGATCTGCACCCGAAAAATATGTGCTGAAGAGTAGCATGAGTACACCACAATCGGTACCCAATAAGTGCCAAATCTAACCTCGGTCGAGTAGTGACAAGGTCAGGTCATGGCCCTACTGGTATATAGATAATAATACAAGATAAAATGAAATACGGCAGTAAAATAAAGACTAAAATTTAACAAGAATGAAATCATAGAAGAAAATAGCTCATTACACAGAGATAACAACAGGGAATCTCTCGAATTACCGTCTCGTAGTCCCCAAATATAAATGTGCAGAGGGATCTCCCGGAATACCGTTCCATAGTCCCAAAGTAAATATTCAAGACAGGGGGATCTCTCGGAATACCGTTCCGTAGTCCCAAAGTAAATATGCAGTACATGGGGATCTCCCGGAATACTGTTCCGTAGTCCCAAAGTAAATATGAAGTACAAGGGGATCTCCCGGAATACCGTTCCGTAGTCCGAAAGTAAATATGCAGCTAAACAATATAATTCAATAGTCAAGACACAAAATTTTACGGTTCAACCTAAGTACCAGTTAGGGAAAGACACGTAAATTCACTAAACATGCTGCACGTAGTTCAAGTAAACAGTTAAGGCAAGTAAACATGCAATTCTAATCTAGTAGGATACTACACATGCTGATGAAACTCAAATAAGAAAGAAATCGGGTTATTACTTAGTAGAAAAATCGAGTTTTTACACAATTACCATGTGTACGCACTCGTCACCTCACGTACACAGCGCTCATATATCAAAAATAATACAAATCCTACGGGGAGTTCCCCCACATAAAGTTGGACAAGCCACTCACCTCGAACCAAGCTCAATCAATCGGTCAAGATGTATTTTCCACGAATATCCGGTTCCGAATTGCCCATATCTATCCAAAAGTAATTACATATCATAAATATAACCATAATAGACTCATATAACTAATAAAATTAAGATTTTAACAAAAATTCTGAAATTCGTCCAAAAAAAAGTCAACTCAGGCCCACGTGTCGGAATCGGGTAAAAGTCATAAAATACGAACACCCATTCACTCACGAGTTCACTCGTACCAAAATTAACCAAATCTGATGTCTAAATTCCAATCAAAACTCAGAAATTCGGTTAGGGAACTTTTTTCCCATTTTCCCAACTTTTCAATCCAAATCCGAAATTAAATGGAGAAAACAACTATAGATTAATGAAATACAACCAAAAACGAGTTAGGAATCGTTACCCTAAAGCTCTCTTTGAAAATCCCTTAAAGAATCGTCAATTTCCGAGCTCCCAAGTCCAAAAATGGAGAAATGAATCAAGCCCTCGAAACTCTCTCTTTTCTGCCAAGCGAACCCGCTCCTGCAACCTCATCATCGTACCTGCGGTGCCGCTTTTGTGGCTAGGACTCCGCACCTGCAAGTTTTCATTAAAAGTCAGAGTCCGCACCTGCGCGCCTAAGTCAGTATCTGTGGATGCGCTTCTGCGTCTATTCGTCCGCTTCTGCAGAACCTTGAGTCCTTCTCATCTCCGCATCTGCGACTGCCCTTCCACAGATACGGATCCACTCCTGCGGCTCACTGGTCGCATCTACGACCACTGACTCTAGGCCTAAAGGCGCATTTGCGATCCCAGCCTTGCTTCTGCGGGGCCGCACCTGCAGACTCCCCACCGCAGGTGCGAAAACATCAGAACCCAACATGTTGGGAAATTCTTCTAAGTCCAAGTTTTCACCCGTTAAGCACCCGAAACTCATCCGAGGCCCTCGAGACCTTGACCAAACATACCAACCAATCCTAAAACACCATACGAACTTAGTCGAGCCCTCAAACCACATCAAACAATGCTAAAATCACAAATCATCCTCCGATTCAAACCTAAAGAGCTCGAAACTTCCAAATTCGACAATTGATGCCGAAACCAACCAAACCACGTCCGATTGACCCCAATTTTTGCACACAAGTCATATTCAACATTTATGACATACTCCAACTTCCGAAATCAGATTCCGACCCAATATCAAAATTTCCACTACCAGTTCAAATCTCCAAAATGTCAAGCCTAAATGGGCTATGGACCTCCAAAACACAATCCGGACACGCTCCTAAGTCCAAAATTACCCAAGGAGCTAACGGAACCGACGAAACTCCATTATGGAGTCGTCTTCATATAGTTTCGACTACGGCCAAAATTCTAAGACTTAAGCTCCCGTTTTAGGGACTAAGTGTCCCAAAACACTCCGAAACCAAAACAAGACCTCTCGACAAGTCACATAAGCAGAAAAAAATGCGGAAATAATAGTAAATAGGGAGTCAAGCCTATTACTCTCAAAACGACTGGCGGGTCGTTACATCATCCCCTTTTTAAAACAATCATTCGTCCTCGAATGAGTATAGAGACATACCTGAAGTGGTGAAAAAATGATGATAATGGCTGCGCATATCGTGCTCGGTCTCCCAAGTCGCCTCCTCGACCGGATGTCCCCTCCATTGAACCTTCACAGAAGCAATGTTCTTTGACCTTAGATCTCTGACCAGCCTATCTAAAATAGCCATTGGCTCTTCAACATAAGATAAATCCTTGTCCGATTGGACTGAGCTGAGATCCAATACGTGAGACGGATCGCTGTGATACTTCTGGAGCCTTAAAACATGAAATACTAGATGAACTCCTGCTAGGATGGGAGGTAAGGCAAGCTTATAAGCAAACTCCCCAACACGCCGCAACACCTTGAAAGGACCAATGAACCTTGGGCTCAGCTTGCCCTTCTTTACGAACCTCATAACGCCCTTCATATGCGAAACCCGGAGCAAGACCCGCTCTCTAACCATGAATGCAATATCGCGAACCTTCCGGTCCGAGTAACTCTTCTGTCTGGACTGGGCTGTGCGAATTCTATCCTGAATCACCTTAAACTTATCCAAGGCATCCTGAACCAAGTCCGTACCCAATAACCTGGCCTCGCCCGGCTCCAACCAACCCACCAGGGATCGACATCGCCTACCATACAGAGCCTCATACGGTGCCATCTGAATGCTGGACTGATAACTGTTGTTGTAAGCAAACTCGGCAAGTGGCAACAACTGGTCCCAAGCACCCCTAAAATCTATCACACAAGCACGGAACATATCCTCTAGAATTTGAATAGTGCGCTTGGACTGTCCGTCCGTCTGAGGGTAAAATGTTGTGCTCAACTCCACTCTAGTATCCAATTCCTGTTGTACGACTCTCCAGAATTATGATGTAAATTTCGTACCCCGGTCAAAGATAATAGATACTGGTACGCCATGAAGCCTGACGATCTCACAGATGTAGATTCGAGCTAGTTGCTCGGAAGAATAGGTAGTCATCACAGGAATGAAATGAGCCAACTTGGTCAGCCTATCCACAATCACCCAAACTGCATCAAACCTCCGCTGAGTATGTGGGAGCCCAATAACGAAATCCATAGTGATTCGCTCCCATTTCGACTCCGGAATCTCCAACTTCTGAAGCAACCCACCCGGCCGCTGATGCTCATACTTCACCTGCTGGCAATTTAGACATCGGGCCACATACTCTACTATGTTGTTCTTCATCCCTATCCACCAGTAATGTTGTCTCAAGTCCTGATACATCTTCGCGGTACCCAGATAAATAGAGTACCGCGAACTGTGAGCCTCCTAGAGAATCAACTCACGCAAACCATCTACATTGGGCACACATAGCCCGCCCTGCATCCTCAATGCGCCATCATCCCCAATAGTGACCTCCTTAGCATCATCGTGTTGAACTGTGTCCTTAAGGACAAGGAGATGGGGGTCATCATACTGACGCTCCCTGATACGGTCATAAAGAGAAGACCGAGAGACCACACAAGCCAATACTCGACTCGGCTCAAAAATATCTAATCTCACAAACTAGCTGGCTAAGGCCTGAACATCCAACGCCAATGGCCTCTCTGCTGCTGGTTGATATGCTAAACTCCCCAAACTCTCTGCCCGGCGACTCAAAGCATCGGCCACCACATTGGCCTTCCCATGGTGGTACAAAATGGTGCTATCATAATCCTTAAGTAGCTCCAACCACCTACGCTGACGCAAGTTAAGATCTTTTGCTTAAACAGATGTTGCAAACTCTGATGATCGGTGTAAATCTCACAAGTAACACCGTACAAATAATGCCGCCAAATCTTCAAGGCATGAATAATAGCTGCTAACTCAAGGTCGTGGAAATGATAGTTCTTTTCATGCACCTTCAGCTTTCTGGATGCGTAGGCAATCACCCTACCGTCCTGCATCGACACCGCGTCGAGACCAATCCGCGATGCATCACAATATACAGTATAATACCCCGAACCTGTAAGCAATACCAATACTAGGGCTGTAGTCAAAGCTGTCTTGAGCTTCTGAAAGCTCTCCTCACATTCCTCTGTCCACCTGAACGGAGCACCCTTCTGGGTCAGTCTGGTCATAGGTGTTGAAATAGACAAGAAACCCTCTACAAATCGACAGTAATACCCCGTCAAACCAAGAAAACTCCAAATCTCTGTAGCTGAGGACGGTTTGGGCCAACTCTGCACTGCTTCAATCTTCTTTGGATCCACCTGGATCCCATCACTCGATACTATATGACCCAAGAATGCCACTGAGTCTAGCCAAAACTCACACTTTGAAAATTTTGCATATAACTTCTTTTCTCTCAAGGTTTGAAGAGCAGTCCTCAGGTGTTACTCATGATCCTCCCGAGTCCGAGAGTACACCAGAATGTCGTCAATAAACACAATGACGAATGAGTCAAGATAACGCCGGAACGCACTGTGCATCAAGTGCATAAAAGCTGCTGGGGCATTGGTCAGCCCAAAAGACATAACAAGAAACTCATAGTGACCATATCTGGTCCTGAAAGCAGTCTTCGGGATATCTGGCTCCCGAATCTTCAACTGATGATAACCTGAATGCAAACCAATCTTGGAAACACTCTGTCACCCTGTAACTGATCAAATAGGTCATCAATACGAGGCAATGGATACCTGTTCTTCACTGTGACTTTGTTCAACTGGCGGCAATCAATACACATCCGCATAGAACCATCCTTCTTCTCCACAAATAAGACAGGAGCACCCCAAGGTAACACACTAGGCCGAATGAAGCCCTTATCAAGCAACTCCTGTAACTGCTCTTTCAACTCCTTCAATTCAGGAGGAGCCATACGATATGGAGGAATAGAAATAGGCTGAGTGCCCGGCAACAAATCAATGCCAAAATCAATATCTTTGTCGGGCGGCATACCCGTAAGATCAGCTGGAAACACATATGAAAAGTCCCTCACTACTGGAACTGACTTAACTATAGGGGTATCAATACTGACATCTCTCACATAAGCTAGATATGCGTCACACCCCTTCTCAACCATTCGTTGAGCTTTAAGAAACGAAATAACTCTGCTGAGAGTATACTCTAAGGTACCTCTCCACTCTAACCGCGGTAAACCTGGCATAGCCAGCGTCACGGTATTAGCGTGACAATCAAGAATAGCATAATGAGGCGACAACCGGTCCATGCCTAAAATAATATCATAGTCCACCATGCTGAGCAATAATAAATAGGTTCTGGTCTCAAAACCACTAAGAGCAATCAAACACGACCGATACACGCGGTCCACAACAAGAGAATCTCCCACATGAGTAGATACATAAACAGGGGAACTCAAAGAATCTCGAGATACACCTAAATACGGGGCAAAATAAGAGGACACATAAGAATATGTAGAGTCTAGGTCAAATAATACCGACGCAACGCTATGGCAGACCAGGACAATACCTGTAATGATAGAATCAGAAACGACTGTCTCTGTACGAGCAGAAAGGGCATAATATCTGGCCTAGCCTCCCCCTCTAGGGCGACCTCTACCTCCCCTACCTCCATCTCGGGCTGGCTGAGCAAATGGGGTGGCAGTTGGTGCTGTAATCATAGCTTGAGGACCCGATGGAGCACGTTGTGGCGAAGAAGTCTGTGGAGGTGCACCCCTCCTAAATCTGGGGCAATCCCTCACCATATGGCGAGTGTCGCCACACTCAAAACAAGCTCTGGGAGGGCGTGGCTGTTATGACTGGCTAGGGCCAGGTCTGTTGGACTGGCCGCTAGCAACACCACGTGCAGGAGGCACACTAGATACTGGCAGTGCATAATAAGGCTCCTGGGGTCTAGAAGGAGCTGGAACGCCACTGGCGACTGGAAGAGTTGAATGAACGGGGCGGCTCACATAACCCCTACCATGGCGAGCTGCTGGGGCACGAGCACCAAAATAATAATAGTCTTTCGAGACCTCTTGGCCTCTCTCTCCTCTCTGCCCCGGGCAAGCATGCCCTCCAATCTCCTGGCAACACTCACAACCTGCTGATAAGAAATATCCATCTCCAACTCCCTGGCCATACTAATCCGAATGCTGGGGTAGAGTCCCTCAATAAATCTTCGGACCCTCTCTTGAACTGTGGCAACCAAGGTCAGTGCATGTCGGGCCAAATCACTGAAACGGACTGCATACTCTGACATAGTCATAGATCCCTGGTGCAGCTGCTTAATCTTCGCGTGCCATGAGTCCCTGAGGCTCTGAGGGACATACTCTCTCAAAAACATGTCCGAGAACTGAGTCCATGAAAGCGAAACTGCCTCATCCAGACTACTTAGCTCATAAGCACGCCACCACTGATAGGCTGCTCCTCTAAGATGGAAAGTAGTAAAAGAAACCCGCTCGTCTCCGCTACGCCCATAGTACGAAGAATACGATGACACTCATCCAGAAAACCCTGAGCATCATCTGTAGCCAATCCGCTAAAGGTAGGTGGGTGGTACTTTTTGTACCTCTCAAGTCTGAGTTGCTCCACCTCAAAAGCTGCTGCCCTAACCTCGGGCTGAGTTGGAGCTACCAGTTGTATTGGTACAATCTCTGGAACCTGGTCGACTTGAACTCGCTGCTCAGGAGTACCGGCGACTGGAGTCTGTGCTCATTCCCCGGTCTGAGATGTGGCAGGAGCAAGTGGAATCAATCCAGCCTGAGCTAAGGTGCTGAACATGCTAAAAAACTGGGCTAGAGTCTCCTGGAGGGCTGGTGCAGAAACAGGTACCTCAGGTGTCTGCCCTCCAGCTGGAGCTATTGGGAGCTCCTCTGTAGCAGCTCGTGCGGGCGCTCTGGCTGCACCACGTAGACGTCCTCAGCCTCTACCTCGGCCCCGGCCTCTACCTCGGCCCCGGCCTCTCATGACTCTAGCAGGGGGCGCGGGTGCCTGGTCATAAGATCCGCTTGTACGTGTCTTCACCATATGTGAGAGAATAGAATACAGAAGTATAGAGTTTTTGAAGTCAACAATTTTTCGCACGACAAGGAATCAAAGTAGTGAAATTTTCCTAACAGTTCCATAGCTTCTCGAAGATAAGTACAGACGTCTCCGTACCGATCCACGAGACTCTAATAAACCGGCTTGTGACTCACGACACCTATGAACCTAGGGCTCTGATACCAACTTGTCACGACCTGATTTCCCCTCCGTATGACGTTGTGACAACACCTAGTCTCTATGACTAAGTAAGCCTAACATTTGCGAAAAAATAAAATGAAAACATAAATTTAACAACTAATTGTAGCGATAACACCATAACTGAATACCATGCCGCTTGGCATGTACAATAACTAACTATTCAAAAATACACAGTAATCCAAAAATTCGGAATATCATGAATCACAAGCTACAGAAGGTAAATCTAGTGTCGCTATATATCAGAGTCTATCAAAAGAAAATACAGAAGATAATGAACATGGGGAAGAGTAGAAGGGGACTCCGAGGTCTGCAGACGCGGCAAATATACCTTGAAGTCTCCAAAGCTGTCCCGACTCGCTGATAGTGCGACTGATAAGGAGTACCTGGATCCGCACATAAAACATATATGCAGAAGAGTAGCATGAGTACACCACAATCGGTACCCAGTAAGTGCCAAACCTAACCTCGGTCGAGTAGTGACGAGGTCAAGTCAGGTCCCTACTGGTATATAGATAATAACACAAGATAAAATGAAATACGACAGTAGAATAAAGACTGAAATTTAACAAGATTGAAATCATAGAAGACAACATCTCAGTACACAGAGAAAACAACAGGGAATCTCCCGAGATACCGTCTTGTAGTCCCAAACATAAATGTGCAGAGGGATCTTCCGGAATACCGTTCCGTAGTCCCAAAATAAATATACAAGGCAGGGGGATCTCCCGAAATAACGTTCCGTAGTCCAAAGTAAATATGCAGTATATGGGGATCTCCCCAAATACTGTTCCGTAGTCCCAAAGTAAATATGCATTACAAGGGGATCTCCCGGAATACCGTTCTGTAGTCCCAAAGTAAATATGCAGTACAAAAGGATCTCCCGGAATACCGTTCCATAGTCTCAAAGTAAATATGCAGCTAAACAATAGAATTTAATAGTCACGACACGAAATTTTACAATTCAACCTAAGTACCAGTTAAGGAAAGACATGTAAATTCACTAAACATGCAGCACGTAGTTCAAGTAAACAGTTAAGGCAAGTAGACATGTTATTCTAATCTAGTAGGATACTACATATGCTGATGAAACTCAAATAAGAAAGAAATCAGATTATTACTTTGTAGAAAAATCGGGTTTTTACACAATTAGCCCGTGTACGTACTCGTCACCTCACGTACACGACGCTCATATATCAAAAACAGTACAAATCCTACGGGGAGTCCCCCCTCCCTCCCCCTCCCCACAAAGTTAGGCAAGCCACTTACCTCGAACCAAACTCAATCAATCGGTCAAGATGCTATTCCCATGAATATCCGGTTCCGAATGGCCCATATCTAGCCAAAAGTAATTACATATCATAAATATAGCCATAATAGACTCATCTAATTAATGAAATTAATATTTTAATAAAAAATCCGAAATTCGCCCCACAAAAGTCGACTCGGGCCCATGTGTCGGAATCGGATAAAAGTCACAAAATACGAACACCCATTCACTCTCGAGTTCACTCATACCAAAATTAATCAAATCCGATGTCTAAATTTCAATCAAAACTTAGAAATTCGGTTAGGGAACTTTTCCCCCATTTTCCCCACTTTTCAATCCAAATCCGAAATTAAATGGAGAAAATAACTATAGATTAATGAAATGCAACCAAAAACCAGTTAGGAATCATTACCCCAAAGCTCTCTCTGAAAATCCCTTAAAGAATTGCCAATTTCCGAGCTCCCAAGTCCAAAAATGGAGAAATGAATCAAGCCCTAGAAACTCTCTTTTTTGCCTAGCGAACCCGCTCCTGCGACCTCATCATCGCACCTGCGGTGCCACTTCTGCGGCGAGGACTCCGCACTTGTGAGTTTTTATTAAAACTCCAGAGTCCTCACATGCGCGCCTAAATCCGTATCTGCGGATGCGCTTCTGTGTTTACTCGTCCGCTTCTGTGGAACCTTGAGTCCTTCTCATCTCCGCATCTGCGACTGCCCTTCCATAGATGCAGCTCCGCTCCTGCAGCTTACTCGTCGCATCTACGACCCCTGACTCCGAGGCCTAAAGGCGCACCTGCGATCCCAGCCTCGCTTTTGCGGGGCCGCACCTGCGGACTCCCCACCGCCAGGGGCGGACCCACGTGGAGAGGTGAGGGGTCACTAGCACCCTATAGAGTCGGAAAAAATCATGTATATATTACTGTATATACGTCGAGGATCCATATAATAATTTAATTGTGCCCCTAAAATAACAAAATACCCCTTGGTTGCACTGGTTCTGTAGGCTGTTTCGTTCCATTCTCTCATTGCGAGACCCATGATCGAGACCCAACATCAACATTACTTCACCATTTCTTTCTTTTTCCTTTTTTAATTGAACGACAATTTAGTACTCCATATTTAGTAATCAACTTGGTTTATTTATTTTTTAATTCAAACATTAATTTAGTACTAGTACATAGAAGTCACTTAGTTTAATTTTTTTTTTGTAAAATCTCTCCATCTAAGCTCCGAACTCAACTTCTCTTCACGATTAGTTCTTTGTATCTTCTACACAAAATACTCAAAAATTCTATTGGAGATACATCTTTCTAGACTTTGAAAAGTGAATAAAGAGACACAAAAATAATGATTAAAGAGAGTAGGAAAGGGGGATAAAATATTTCATTAACTAGTTTCATTAGTTAATAATCTTTATCTTTAATCAATTTTTATTATTATTTCATTTAAAAAAAATAATGACAACTAAAACCCTTCTCCCTTCAACGATTTAGTACTACTAGTACATAGAAATCACTTAGTTTAATTTTTTTTCTTTTAAAATCTTTCCATCTAAGCTCAAAAACTCAACTTCTCTTCACAATTAGTTCTTTGTATCTTCTACACAAAATATTCAAAACTCTATTGAAGATACGTCTTTCTAGACTTTGAAAAGTTAATAAAGAGACACAAAAATAATGATTAAAGACACTAGGAAAGGGGGATAAAATATATCATTAACTAGTTTCATTAGTTAATAGTCTTTATCTTTAATCAATTTTTATTATTATTTCATTTAGAAAAAATAAAGACAACTAAAACCTTCTCCCTTCAACGTTTACTTTAGTAAAGTAGCAAGTATTCGTTCACTCTGGGACTTCGATTGAGGCTTTTTGGACTACTTACGGACTTTTATTAGTCATGATTTTAAGTTTTTTATGTTTTTAAACATTCTTTCGGCAACGAACTCGTAATCACTAAGTTTTCAAAGAGTTGTACGCCAAACTTTATTGCAACTAATGTTATTTTCATATTTATGTTAAAGATAATGGTGCCCCCGCGACGTTCAAATCCTGGGTCCGCCTTTGCCCACCGCAGGTGCGAAAACACCAGAAACCAGCATGTCAGAAATTCTTCTAAGTCCAAGTTTTCACTCGTTAAGCACCCGAAACTCACCCGAGGCCCCCGGGACCTCGATCAAACATACCAACTAATCCTAAAATACCATACGAACTTAGTCGAGCCCTCAAACCACATCAAACAACAATAAAATCACAAATCATCCTCCGATTCAAACCTAAAAAGCTTAAAACTTTCAAATTTTGACAATCGATGCCGAAACCAACCAAACCACGTCCGATTGACCCCAATTTTTGTACACAAGTCATATTCAATATTTCGGACCTACACCAACTTTGGAAATCGAATTCGGACCCCGATATCAAAATTTTCACTATCGGTCCAAATCTCCAAAAATTTGACTTTCGTCATTTCAAGCCTAAATGGGCTACGGACCTCCAAAACACAATCCGGACACGCTCCTAAGGACAAAATCACCCAACGGAGCTAACAGAACTGACAAAACTCCATTCCGGAGTCGTCTTCATTCAGTTCCAACTACAGTCAAAATCTTAAGACTTAAAACTCCCGTTTTAGGGACTAAGTGTCCCAAAATACTCCGAAACAAAAACAAGACCTCTCGGCAAGTCACATAAGCAGAAAAAGATGCGGGGAAAACAGTAAATAGGGAATCGAGGCTATTACTCTCAAAACGACCGGCCGGATCGTTACAAAAGGCTTGCTCTCCGCTCGCGTGAGACGTTTGACAACCAAAATATAATAATGCTATGTTTATAATTTCAAATATTCCTCTTATATAACATCCAACATATAACGGGGACAATCTAATTTGGAGAAATTTATACTCCCTATACCCTATCTTAGGTAACATTCTTTTTCTAATCTATCCCAAAAAATATTAGTATCATTTTATATTTAAAAATTATTTAATATTATCATTCTGATTTTACCCTTATTGGGGACTCTTTTATATAAAACTTTATTGTTTTATTAGGGGAGATAAATACTATGAAAGAACATGTGAATAATAGTAAGACTATAAATTTGTAATATATTTAGTTTATATGTTGAAAGTTTCCTTTTATTATTTAAAATTTGCGTTTAATAAATTTGTAATATATTTAGTCTATAAATTTGTTGTTGTTGTAATCAAACAATCATATATATAATCGATAGGAGGCAGTAGTAGCAAAAAAGGAAAATAAAATAAAAAATCTTTTTAGTGGCACTTTTCATAAAATTGGTTTTCCAATTTTTTGAAGCAAACACTAATTAATACTTACATGTCATGAGAAACAGTGTGAATGCAACTTCTTGAAAGTGATATTGATATTTATCACCTTTCACTTAATTATTATTCAAATAAAAGATGATTGATCGATGTTTGCGTCATTACAATGAACGAAACTAGTGAAATTCATGTTGTCGCTTTTAGCTCTTTGTTTGATAAATGATTACCACTGAACTAGCAGCATTATTATTGGAATTAGCAGCTAAACTCAATGGTTTTTTTTGGATGTGACCGAAAAAGGTGCTACCGAACTAAGCAAAATGCAAACAATTCCTAAATATGGCAACTAATTAAACTTTTATACACAGTACAAAAGAAAATTCTATATTATGTAAATGAAGTAAAAGTCGTGGCGGAGCTAAGTGTATTGATTGGATTCAATTAAATTCTTTTTGCCTGAAAATTCTATATTATGTAAATGAAGTAAAACTAAATTTTGTGAATCCTCTTGATAGGCAAGTGTATTAATTCATTGTGCAAGTTTTTTTTTTGATTAATCTCCTTATTAAAAATTTTGGTTTCGCCACAATATCAAAAATAAATATGCAAAACACATAATAGATTGAAATACACCCCGATATCATAAAACCGTTGGACACTATAACATTTGGTTGATTATATTGGAATAATTAATACTTACATAAAATCTTACTTAAGATAATTCATCATTTTGCTGACAGTATAAGAAAAATAATGGTCGCATAACTAATGCATCAATTGATTTGTGATATTCAAATAATACCCGAATTAAGTTATGTGGTTATCTATTTATTATTTTATGCATAATAGTATATAAAATACAAATATATATTACTCCCTCCGGTCCATTTTAATTGATTTTATGATTGTTTTCACACATATTAAGAAATGCACCTTTTAGCATTAATTGACAATGAAATTGACCATATTAACATTAATTTGTTCATTGGAAATATAACAAATATCCATAGGCTCTTTATTCCAAGGGGAACTTTAGAAAAAAAAGTTAACTCCTTCTTAATATCTGAAAAATCAAATATTGCGGACGACAAAAAAAGCTAAAAATCAATTAAAATAGACCAGAGGGAATAGTAAAAATCAATTAAAATTAATTTTGGTGCCAGATATTTAACATGCCAAAAAAGATCATACAACAAATTGAAGCTGTGTGTAAAAGATTTCTCTGGACTGAGGGAAACTAGATAACTAGGAAGGCATTAGTTTCATGGGACAAAGCCTGCTATCCCAAATCAACTGGAGGTTTTAATGTGATTGATATCTGTATATGGAATAAGGCTGCTATATGCAAACACTTTTGGAATTTATGTAAGAAAAAAGACAGGTTATGGATCAAGTGGATCCACAACTACTATGTGAAGAAAAATCACTTGTGGAAGGTTAAACCTAAAAATGCTTCTTGGACGGTGAGCATGGTGTTTAAGGCAAAGGAAATTGTTGAAGCTGCTAGCTACACATATGAAGATCGAATGGATGTTACTCAGTCCTCAATTAAGAAGTTCTATCACAAGTTAAGAGGTGACGTCCACAAGGTTAGATGGAGAAGACTGGTGTGTAATAATCTGGATGCAACAAATGGACATATATGGTAGCTCTTGGGAGAATATATACGAAAGACAAATTGCTTAAGTGGGGTGTAGTAACAAACTTAGAGTGTCCTCTGTGCAACACTAAAGATGAATCCATAGAACATTTGTTCTTTAGTTGCAAGTTCTATGCAAAATTATGGACCAAACTTGTCACGACCTACAATCCCACTACATGCGTTGTGATGACACTTAGTCTCTAAGATTAGGTAAGCCGATTATAATAACAATTCAAGCCATTTTTTTTATAGACAAGTATCAAAACTAACAGCGAAAATATTTGAATAAATCTCTCAAGACTGGTAATACTGAATCACGAACTCTAACTGAATACATGGAATTATCTCGAGGGTCGAATATACAATACTGTTCGAATAAGAAATTAACAGTACAATAAAATAGAAAGACTCCAAGGGACTGTGACGACCAAGCAGTCCTACCTTGAATCCTTGCAATCATACTCTAATCTTTGTCCGAATCAGATATCTCCAATACCTGGCTCTGTACAAAAATATGCAGAAGTATAGTATAAGTACACCATGATCGGTACCCAGTAAGTATCAAGACTAACCTCGGTGGAGTAGTGACGAGGTAGAGTCAAGACACTCACTAGTCAAATAACCTGTGCAATATAGCAGTATACAATAGTACTGAAAAACAACTAGCAATGATAACAACAAAATCAACCAGTGATATAAACAGCAAGGCAACAAGAACATCATAATTATTGCTCAAACGAATAGAGAACACAAGTACAACCAATTAATCAAGTCCTTAAAATATAAATCCTTCACATATAATTCTTTAAGATAAATATCTTTCGAATATACTTCTTTTGAATAAATATCTTTCGAATATACTTCTTTCAAGTAAAAGTCACCATGTGACACCTTATTTCACAATCATAAAAATTACGGGTCTCAGCCCACTTTCATATTTTCACGGCACCTCGTGCTCATATTTCTATCATAACCACACGGACAACTCACGTGTCAATAATAAAATTATCGTATTTTTTCGGCACCTCATGCCCATATTTCTTTCATAACCGCACGGACAATTCACATACCAAAATATCAATGTATATAAGATCCGCAGGATCAATTTATTTTCAATAAAGTAAGTTTACAGTTTTTAAACCAAGTAAGAAATCATCAAAGAAATGCGTTTATTTGTGAACTCGTTTGGGTAAAAAAATGAAGCATCCGATGACTACTAATTTGGATGTAAAATTTATTAAATTAAAATATAATAGCCATTTCTTTTATTCGAAACAACTCAAATCCCGAAAATCAGTAAAAACCATAAACACAAATCCTCAGAATCTTTTACAAAGATCCAAAGCCAATACAATACAACAAGGAATACAAAACACATAATAAAATCAAATAATACATCACGGAAGAATACAAGAATTTACATATCACGAAAAAATAAAATAACCAAAAGCAAGTGCAGCCATAGAGAAATATCAACAAAGGGCACTCCCGAGGTACCGCCTCGTAGTCCCAAATTATAAATAAATTTCAACAAGGGGCACTCCCGAGATACCGCCTCGTAGTTCCAACACAAATATCAACAATAACAATACCCCCATGCCATCACAAGTCATCACAAATCAATCCCTGACATAGCCCATCTTATCTTGTCACGTGCGCAATAATAAAGTAAATGCCCGTCTTGTCTCGCCGCAGGCGCATAATAATATTCCCACCTTGTCTCGCCACATGCGCAAACCCATATATATAGCCGCCTTGTCACGCCGCATGTGCATATATCAATAGTAACAATAGCATGGCAGAAACCTCGTACAAACACCCGAACAATCCTCCCAACAATATCATGTGCCAATATCACAACATCTCATGAATTGCACCTCAAGTGCTCAAATATTACAACATATTATAAATTGCACATCGAGTGCTCAAATATCAAAACATATCGTAAATTGCACCTCAAGTGCTCAAATATTTCAACTTGCCACATAAATCAACAATAAATCATTTTTCACAATAAGGAGCCTATGGCTAGACCACAATGTGCACAAAAATCTTAACAACAATATTCGGGAGCGAGCAACTCAACAAAATAATATTTCATAATCTAACACTTTGCCTCAAATATCATTTACGGCATTTATAACTCAATACTAATTGCAACAACATGAACTGAAAAGTAATTCATCAAGGAACAACACCTTCTTTAATCCAAATTTTTGGCAAATAGACTAATACCTCCTTTTAAACTTACATAAAAAATTATTTGCAGATGAAAAATCCATAATGTGATTATTTCCAAGAAATATCAAATCAACAACATACAGAATTCACATAAAAATCCAAGTGGCAATAACACCAAATTATCATATAAAATACAAATTCGACAAACAAGGAATGAGGCATGACAAATCAAGGATTTACTAAGTTCCAACAATCTTCCAATTTAATACATAAGAGCGTCTACGAATTTTAACCAATGTAATTTGCACATATAAACCAAGTACGTACTCGTCACCTCGCGTACATGGTTTCAATTACATAATTTTCACATAAGACTCAATACCTAAGGGGTAATTTCTCCCGCTCAAGATTAGCCAAGATACTTACCTCGTTTCGCAACCAATTTTAAGATTCTAATAAACCTTTGCCTCGCGAATTCATGTCCGAAAGCTTCAAATTTAGTCACAAACAATTCAATATACTCAACACGAATCGTAGGAATTAATTTCATATGAATTTGCTAAATTTCACAATATAAATCTGAAATTAACTCAAAAATCAACAGTGAGGCCCACATCTCGGAACACGATAAAAGTTACAAAATATGAAAGCCCATTCAACCACGAGTCCAACCATACAAAAATTATCGAATTCCGGCATCAGATTAACCTTCAAATCTTTATTTTATATTTTTGGAAGATTTTATAAAAATCTGATTTTTCTTCCATAAATTCACGGATTCAAGATGTAAATGAGTATGGAATCATGAAATATAATCAATATAGGATAAGAAATATTTACCCCAATATTTTCCCGTGAAAATCGCCCAAATATCGCCTAAACTGAGCTCCCCAAACTCAAGAATGAGTAAAAATGGCAAAACTTCCCATTTTATGGGGGTTTTACTGTTCGGGCACCACATGTAGCGTGGGGCGCTATCTGTGGTGCTGTTTCCAGAACCCTCAAACATCCCAGCGGCAGGGCTAGCACCCCACGCTACCCTGGGCGCTGATGGCGACGGAAAATTATTTTTAACACGAAAATGGACATAACTCTCTCATACGATGTCCGAATTCGACGATTCTTTTTGTTGTGGGTCCGAAATTTCAATACGGATCTAATGCTTTAATTAAAACTGAATTTGGAGCTCATTTGCTTAATGTAATATCATGTATTCTTGCAAAATCGATGTCGAAATATTCTAGGTTCGATGCCGAAACATAGCAAATCAAGCTCGATTAACCTCAAATTTTGCACAAGAGTCATAAATGACATAACGAACCTGTCAAAATTTTCATAACTGAATTCGGACCCCGATATCAATAAAGTCGACTCCCGCTCAAACTTCCAAATCTTTTATTTCCAACTTTCGCCATTTCAAGCCAAAATCAACTACGGACTTCCAAATAAATATTGGGACACACTCCTAAGTCCAAAATTACCATACAGAGCTATTGAAATCATAAAAATTCTATTCCGGAGTCGTTTACTCAAAAGTCGACTCTCTGGTCAACTCGTTTCTTTTAAGCTTCTTAAATAAGAATTGTTCTCCCAATTTGATCCAAAGTCGTCTGAAAACCAGACTCAACCACATACGCAAGTCATAATACGTATTATGAAGTTGTTCGGGATCTTAAGTCATTGTACGTGGCGTAAAATCTTAAAATGACAAGTCGGGTCGTTACAAAACTGTTCAACTAGCAAGGCATCAACAGATTACCTATGGGATAGAGTCAAGAAGTTAACTGGGCAATCAATCACGCTAAAGGAAAAAATGCCAAAGCTGGTATATTTAGGATGGTGATGGTTGGTTGTATCTACTATTTGTGGCAAAAGAAGAACCAAAAGACTTTCTTAGGCAAACAAAGAAGTGTTGTAGACCTCGGTAAATTGATAGTATAAGACATACATGGAAGAGGACAATGAAATAGTAGGATAATTGGAATTCTGAGAAATATGAACTATTACCCCTAGGTTTGCTTGGAAACATGTTGTAAAAAGGGATGTGGGAGGTTAAGGAGATAGTTGTGCTAAAGTTGGGACTGTCCAGTTTTAGGGGTTTTGATTTGTTTGTACATATTGGGATGTGGGAGGTTAAGGAGATAGTTGTGCTAAACTTGGTAAATAAAATTTTGACCAATTACCCAGAAAATATAGGGATTCAACTATTTACCGACAAAAATACTTTTTTAAAAAATAATCCATGTATAACTTTCTTATTATTAAACATCACACAATAGATCATAATTCATTGTTAATCACCGCATAAATAATTTTTATAATACAATTCATTGCATAATATAAATTACATAAGATAACAAATTGAGCTGAATAGATTAATTTAATTACTACATTATCCTACCAAATAAGTAGAATTCCAAAACATACGAAAGGCGGACATTCAATTTATCGAAAAAGGTTGCGATGAAATGGTAAGTACTTCTTCATCCTTAATTATATATTGTTAGAGTGGGTTAGAGTCCCACATTGGTTAGGGAACGGGTTAGTGGTCTCCTTATATGGACTTGGGCAGTCCGTCCCTCACGAGCTAGCTTTTGTGGTTGAGTTAGGCCCAAACGCTATCTTTACATGGTATCCGAGCCAGATCCGTTCCCGTTTGGGTATTATCCATGCTCCAGTTGGTGGTCTGGATGTGCGAGGGGGTGTAAGAGTGGGTTAGAGTCCCAAATTGATTAGGGAATTGGCTGATGATTTCCTTATATGACTTGAGCAGTAATTTTCTCACAAGCTAGCTTTTAGTGTTGAGTTAGGTCCAACCGACATATCTTTACACATATTTTGAGTTCAAGCCTCCTAAATAAAGTTGCTTTGTTAGGAAGTGCGTTACCCATATACAGAATTTTCAGGCGTGAATCTAAATTTAGTGGTATCTCAACGCTAAATGAGCCCCTAGTGGGAATCAAAAAGAATAAAAAAAATTAAAATACTACTCCTATCAATATAAGTAGGGAAGTAGTATTAAATTCAGACAGAGAAAAGAAAGGAAGAAGATATAAACGAGGGTGCGTTGTAGCGTGACTGTCAAATCTACATATTCTCTCTCTCTTTCTCTCTCTTTTGGGAGATTCGATTCAATCGCCGATCATTTCGGCTTTTCCAATCTATGTCTACTGCCTCTCTTCCCTAACTATAATGTTCTCAGATTTTCAAGGTACGTTTCCAATTCAGCTTTATAAATAAATGTTTAATTATTCACCTATCTTTATCACTGTTTATTCTTCTCTTTTCTCTTTGTTTTGAGTGTGAGAGGTCACATGGAAAACTAAAAAGGATTTCTTATGAGTTCCCAAGTTTGGTAGGTTTGTTAAATCTGTATGTTTACCTTATAAAGTCTTGATTTTTATAGCTTTCAGTCCCTCAATTATTATTTCTATGTTATTTTTCTGAATTTTCAATGAAGTTTGAGACATTTTTTTTTTTTTACTGTTCTTCCCCAAAATTTGTTGTTTTTTTATTTCAAAGTTTTGGGAATTTAAGCTTCTGCAACTTTGAAAGACTTCTCTACAAAAATTCCAACTTTGAATTCTGTTTTGTTTCTTCTTTATGATTTGTGATATATCTGTGTTTCTGGAAATGCTAATGTTTTTCTTTTCACCCTATTTTTTCTCTCAAAGTTTTCTTGTAAAGACCTTTTTTTTTTCTATCCCTTATAGGGGTGGGGGTATGAGGGGGTTGGGTGGGTGGTTATAGTGAGTCTCTGTGCATTTTCTTGAAAAGCATACCCATATGAGAGTTATGGCCAAATCTGCACTGCAAAAATAGACTGGTCATTTCTGGGTCTGGAGATTCTTCTTTCAAATACTATGAGCTTAGTTAGGCCTTTAGCTGAGGGGAGTATACACACAGTACGCACTAAAAAAGGTTCCCTTTTTTGGAAAATAGGATCTGCTTTTTGCATCTCATCATACCTAAAATAATACACATAAACTTGAGTATTAATAAAATTAACAATAATAATAATGATATTAATAATTGCATACTCCATGTTCTTACCTCCATCCTTGTTAAAAAGTAGAACCCATGGGGTGAAAAACTGAGAAATCATGATTTCAATTTCAGAATGTTGTCTGTTTTGTACAACTTGTTTTTAAACAAATCAAATAAAAGAGCACTTACCATGTTTTGTCTCTTAGGGTTAGTTTGGTTTGAAGACAAGTTATTGTAATTAGTTATAGTGTGATTAGTTATGACAAGATTAGTTATCCTTGTATTATTTCTTATTACATGTTTGGTATGTCATATTAATTCCGGGATTGCCAATTTTACTTATTTCTACTATAACTTATTCTGGAACTACTATTCCATCATCTGACAAGTATAAGTTATTCTGTTACTATTTTTAATACTGGGAATCTGGTATAACTTATCTCAAGATTAGTAACCAAACAAGATATAAGATGATACTAAATTTTTAACCCAGAAATATTATCCATCATACCAAACTGGCCTTTAGTCTTTTCTTATACTATAGATGTACATATGAGAAGTTATAATTATGGTTATTTTTTTCTTAAACTAGCTTTAAAAATACTCCCTTTTTTTCTTTTCCTAATTATTGTCTTCTATTTTTGTGGTCCTTTTGTTTGGGATCTACTTTTGCAGAACCTGCATTGAATTGAAAAGAGGATTCTTCTTCACCAACTAAGGGCCAAAAAACAAAAGGAATTATGGAGAGAGATACATTTTCAGGCTTAGGTAATGGTACTCAAGTGGATGGAAAAGTGTTTCAGACGTTTCAGAAGAGTTTTGTACAAGTGCAGAACATATTGGATCAGAATAGGTTGCTAATCAATGAGATTAATCAGAATCATGAGTCCAAGATTCCTGATAATTTGAGCAGAAATGTTGGTTTAATCAGAGAGCTTAACAATAATATCAGAAGAGTTGTTGATCTTTATGCTGATCTTTCTTGTAATTTCACAAAATCAGTGGATGCTTCATCTGAAGGAGATTCAAGTGGTGTTTTGAGATCAGATGGAAAAGCTAGTCACAAGAGAAGCAAGCCTCATGTTTAAAAGGGAAAAAAAAGGATTAAAAAGTTAAAAGTCCTTTTTTATCCTTTTTCTTGATTCTTTTATCATTGTGGAAACAAGAAAATCCCCCAAATTCTCTGAGGTAGAAGAAGATTAATTAATGATTAGATAATAGTATAACCTTTTTTATTTTTTATTTTCCTGTAGTTGTACTTTATTTAGTACCTTACTCAAAAATAATGACCCCCCCAAAAATGTGCTCCTTTGTTAATGTTCACCTGCAGATCTAATTGAAGCAAAAAAAAAAAAACTTTGTATCTTCTTATCTTGGTAAATTCTTGATCTTGTTGACAGTTCAAAATCAAATGAGCTGTTGTTTGTTTCTATTTTATTGTTTCTTTTTGAATGAGCACAAATATATTGATTTTTGTTAAAAAGGATGTTGTGTAAATGTTTTCACTTTTTAAGATTGTCAAAAGCCTAATGGTAATTTTTTTTGTATTGGTCTTTACAGATTTTTCCCATCATTCTCTTCTACTAAAGTTTCTTCCATACCACTTTTTCAAAACTCCTTTTGTTCCTTTTGCTCAAAGACAGTTTTCTTTTTCATATTATTTTGGTGGTGAAAACTGCAACTAGTGGCAGATACTGTTTTAAGTCCTCCAATAAATCAAAGCTCTTTTATTTTTGTTTTTTATAACAGTGGTGTTCGTGGTAATTTGTGTGCACCTCGATTAATTTAATGGGATACCCGTTATCTTCCATCAGCGATAGTTACCAAGTAATTCTGTCCACCAAGACTTGGACAGATGAGAAGAAATAACCTAGTGTGTTTTGCGGAGGTGGATCCAGGATTTCAAGCTTATGGATTCGAGATTTTAATCATTTTAAGTTATTGATTTCTAAATTAATAATTCATACATATTCAATGAGTTTTTTTAAGACAAATATAGAGTTCGAAACAAAGCTATTGAGTTCGATCGAACCCGCTCTCGGCACTCTAGCTCTGCCCCTGGTATTTTGTTTCCGCTCGAAATTGAACATGAAACCTCATGGTTTTTCACCCACTTCATTGACCACTATGCTACACCTTTCGGTACAAATCAAAGCTCTTTTGAGCCATCAGAATGTAAAATTTCCTGTAGGAAGTGTTTTCCTTTAACTGAGTCATTCAAATACTATAAATTTGAATTAGTCGTGCCAGTAAATTTTGCATAACATATGAATAAACCAAAAAAACTATTCTATATATCCTTTTTTCCCCCCCTCAATTTATGAATATCTTTTTTGGGGAAAGTTATTATTGGTGATTTTCATGTGGAGAAAGAGAACAAAGGGAAAAAGGGGGTACTTTGATTGAAACATACATTTCTGCAAAGATGCTGCTCTGAGACATTTGGGGAGAGAAAGCAGCTTTTAGATTAGATCTTTTTAGTTCCCAATCACACAGCACCACAGGATAGGAATCTCAGATGAGAAATGAGGGGTCTTTTGACCAAAATTTTAGTAAATATTTTCCACACCCATTTGTTTAATGTTTAATGTTTAATGTTTGTTCCATCCAACGATAGTCTTATGGATGGTATTGATAGGGAACGAAATGAATAAATAATACATTTGGTGGAATTTAAATATTACAAAAATAGAATTAAAAAAGGAAGTTTGGGGGTTGTTTCAAAGTTCAAACAAGGCACTAGATTTCTAAGGGACAAACATATGTGAATAGTGATTCCCAACAATATGACAAAGGGCCCCAAATTGCTTTCTTTTGAGATAGAACTAAACTAAACTTCAAAATGCTTATCCCCTTTCTCTACTTAGGTTTCTCTCTCTTTTGCAAATTGCAATAAAGGCGCTTTTATTACTGGCTTCCATTTGATCCCACAAACATATCCCATGGGGCCCGTTATTAGTGGTGGTATAAGTCTATATATGTCGAGTTAGTTCAGATTTTTCAATTATCAAATCAAATTAAAGGTGTCGAATTTTTTAATTTATAAACCAAATCAAACTAATAGTGTCGAGTTTTTTAATTTATAAACCAAACCAACAAAGTCGGATTTTTCAATCTCGATTTTTCTCGATTTTTCAGAATTTTTTTCCGGTAAAGTTTTCATAGCATAAAATATATAACTTGTGCTCCAAGTATTTCTTAAGTCCTAGTAAAATACAACTATATAATGTATTTTCCAAGAAACTAACACAATAATACGAGATAAATAATAGCATTATATTAAAATATTCAATAACAAAGATAAAATAATAAAATTACATAAAACAAATATTGCTAATTAATAAGCCATAATGAAAATTAACATAATCTAAAAATACTATATATGTCATGCTATAATAAGTACTAATATTAATTACACAACTTAGCACTAAAGAAAAAGATAAACTAAGTTATACATTTTTATTATAAACCAATGTAAAACTAAAATAATTATCTAACACTTTCATCATTCCTAGTATTGAATTGAATTTCTTTCGTTAGCATTAATATTGATTTGAACTTTGTTTGAGTTACTACATTTATGAGCTATAAAATTTATTTATCATTCAAGAATGTTAAGTCTAAACTTGAAATAATACATTAAAAGATAAAACTGTGAAAAAGTTTAAGAAATATTTATAAATTACATTACAATAAATATTTATATGTATAAAATATTTTTAAAAGTTATATAAATGCACCATTGGGTTGGTTTGGTTTCGATTTGACCCCTTTTAGTTAAAACCAAACCAAACTAATTATGGTCGGGGTTTATTTTTCAATAGCAAATCACATCGAGTTTGTTCCGGTTTGACTCGGATTATCGATTTGATGCGGTTTATCGATTTTCTTTGTACACCCCTAACTAGCGGAACTAAGAATTTATATAAAGGTATTATAGGGATGGCAAGCGGTGCGAGTTTTGTCTTAACCCGCAAAATTTCAACCCGCTCCGCCCCGCATCACATTTGCACTCGTGTTCACCCGCCCCCCACCTACACCCGCATCCATCTGCCCCGACCCGCTTAAGTTTTTTTTTTTTTTTTTTCAATTATTAAATTTTGTTAGCTTTTGGAGAAATACGATTGACGCTAAACAACTTACTTTTGTGTTCTGATACAGTTAGAAATGAAATTAAGTGCAAAATACCCATATTTTTGAATTCTTATGCATTAAACTATATGAGATATGATAAGAACCTTATCATAAGATGATCTAAATGTTGAGATTTTAAGCTTGTGTAGTTTAAAAAAGGTAAATGAGAAATGGAGGAAAAATAAAATATTTGAGTTTCCCTTGGGAAATGGACATTGTCCTATATCGGAGAAAGAAAAGGCTTTTGATGGGTATATATATAATTGCTCTTCTTCTAGCTCTTAAATAGTTAAGAAAAAGGCAAGCCTCGCGCCGTCGTCGTCGTCGCTCGCTCGGCTTCGGCTTCGGCTTCGGTCAAAGATCGATTGATTAATCTTTTTGGATAAAATTTCTTTCAATTATTTAATTAATTAATTAAATACTTAACGAAAAATTCCCTAAATAGAGTTTGAATCCCAGAATCTTTCCTTACAAAATTTTCTGAGCTTCTTCTTCTTCTTCTTCTGCACAATATTTTCCAGTGTGTTTTACGACCATTGAGTGGTTCGCAGTTCATCAGAGTTTTGGTACTAATACACTGGTGAGTTAAATCGTTCTATCCTGGGAGGATATATTCCAGCACCTCGGGTACTTGAGGGGAATAATTTTCTTAAGGACACACTGTGTATTCAGTGCGCTCGATTTATTTCTATACTGTTTCTTTTTGTTTTCCAAAATCTATTTCGTTAAACAACTATTACTAACTTTCTGTTTTATTTTTTCAGAAAGTTTAATTATTTATTACAGTAATACAGAATAATAACAATCTTAAGGAAATTATTTTTTTATATTCTGTATTTTGTTTGTAGAGATTAAAACCTGTGTGGTTTTCTACTCATTCTGAATTTTACTATTCTGATTTGAAGATATAAAAACTTCATCAGAGTATTGAAATTCGTAAGACGATTTGAAGAACATAAAAACTTCATCGTTTTTCTGTAAAACAATATATAAAAATTTCGGTTTTATTTATTATACATATTATTTTTTTTGTTAATAACAGTATTGTGTACTGTTCTGATTTTGCCATTAATTGAACTCTTCTGTTGTTTATAGTGAGAAATGGCAATTGATAACGGAAATTCTTCTGCGACTATTGCGGCAACGACGATAGCCTCGTCAAGCCGGACTGCTGTTCCACCGGCAGAGAAACCGGGGAAATTTTCCGGAGCCAACTTCAAAGGATGGCAGCAAAGGGTGTTCTTCTGGCATACCACACTTGGTATGTAGAAATTCACTAGTGAAGAACCTGCAGTGCCTGCTGTTGACATGCTGGACAACGAGAAATTCATGATTGTTGAGGCGTGGAAGCAGACAGATTTTCTTTGCAAAGGCTATATCTTAAGCGCTTTAGAGGATGACTTGTACAATGTGTACAGTGCGATGAATACTTCGAAAGAATTATGGGACGCACTTGAGAAGAAGTACAAGACTGAAGATGCATGCTTGAAGAAGTTCGTGGTTGCCAAGTTTCTAGACTATAAAATGATAGACAGTAAAACTGTTGGAACCCAAGTTCAGGAGCTTCAACTTATTTTTCATGACCTTATTGCTGAAGGTATGGTCGTGAATGAAGCATTTCAAGTGGCTGCAATGATTGAAAAATTGCCTCCTTCATGGAGAGATTTCAAGAACTATCTTAAGCACAAGCGCAAAGAAATGAAGTTGGAAGATTTTGTGATTCATCTCAAGATTGAGGAAGACAACAAAATAGCCGAGAAGAAGTCTCGTGGAAATTCAACGATCATGGGAGCTAATATCGTTGAGGAGACTGCTCCAAAAAGTAAGAAGAGAAAGAGGTGTTCTGGACAAACTAAGGAGCAGAACAAAAATAAATTCAAGGGCAGCTGCTACAATTGTGGAAAAATCAGTCACAAAGCCCTGATTGTCGTCTCCCGAAAAAGTATAAGAAGAAGGTACAAACCAACATAGTGGAGAAGAATTATGACATTGATGATTTATGTGCAATGCTTTCGGAATGCAACCTAGTTGGAAATCCGAAGGAGTGGTGGATTGACTCTGGAGCCACTCGACATGTTTGTGCTGTCAAGGAAGCATTTGCGACTTACTCTACTGCTGGTCCCGAAGAAGAGCTTTCCATGG
>AWOL01S0035109.1:14358-26831 GCA_000715115.1 Nicotiana otophora
GTCCGTGCAGTTGTTATATGAATTGTGGGCACGAGGTGCTGTGATAAAATGATGATGATAATTGGCACGTGAATTGTCCGTGCAGTTGTGATATGATTTAATTATGGGCACGAAGTGCCGTAAAAATATAAAAATGGGCTGAGACCCGTGTTTACGAAAAATATGAAAATGGGCTAAGACCCGTATTTACGAAAAATATGAAAATGGGCTGAGACCCGTATTGTTTTATGATTATGAAATGAGGTGTCACGTGGTGACTTTTTAATTGAAAGAATTATATTCAAAATATTTATTTGGAAGGATTTTTATTCAAAAAGAATTATATGAAAGAATTGTATCCGAAAGATATTTATTTGAGAAAACTACATTTAAAAGAGAGTTATTTGGAAGAATTATATGTGAAGAATATTTATTTGAAAAACTTGAATTAATTGGGCGTACATGTATTTATTAATTGTTGAGTGATATTTATGGTATTCTTGTTGTTTTGCTACACATACCACTAGTTGTTTTATCCTGCTCTTATTGCTACATGTTTCCTAGTATTTTGTATATTATATTGCATAGGTTATTAGACTAGTGAGTGTCTGGACTGTACCTCGTCTCTACTCCATTGAGGTTAGTCTTGATACTTACTGGGTACCAACCGTGGTGTACTCATACTACACTTCTGCACATTTTTGTGCAGAGCCAGATATTGGATATGTCGGACTTGAGCAGAGTTAAAGCGGGATCGTAAGGATTCAAGGTAGAGCTGCTTGGTCATCGCAGTCCCTTGGAGTATTTTCATTTCATTGTACTGTTAATTTTTAATCAAACAGTATTGTATATTCGGTCCTCGTAATCATTCCATGTATTCAGTTAGAGTTCGTGACTCAGTACTACCAGTCTTGGGAGGTTGTATATTCACATTTGTTCCGCTGTCAGTTTTGATTATTTATTTAACTAAAACAAAATTGGCTTCAAAGGTAATTGAAATCAGCTTACTTAGTCTTAGAGACTAGGTTCCATCACGACGCCTGTGGTGGGATTTTGGGTCGTGAAAAGTTGGTATCATAGCTCTAGGTTCATAGGTTTTATGAGTCACGAACGAGTTTAGTAGAGTCTTGCGAATCGGTACGGAGACATCTGTACTTATCTTCGAGAGGCTACAGAACTGTTAGAAAATTTCACTTCTTTCATTCCTTATCGTGTGGCATTTATTCAGCTTGAAGCATATATCTTATGTTCTTTTGCATCCACTTGTGTATGAAACTATGCACTCAGTATCAACTATGCGCCAACGGTTCATGATACTATAGAGGGGTTATAAGGGAACCAGGGTTGCTCAATCATTATTACAACGTGTCATCTAGATTGAGGATGCGGAAGTATTGAGAGATCATTCAGTTGTGCACATTGAGGTGCAGCAGGTTCTGACATCTGGTTGATAAGTATGATATTAAGAAGGTTTAATTAATTGCCTAATCATCACAATTGTGGTAGGGTCACGAGGTGGATGTAGATCTGAAATAGTTGGTGGTATTAGAGACTATGTAGTTCGTATGGGATTTCTATTTAGCGAAGGGTACATACGCAACCAAGGCACTGGAGGAAGCGAGTTTAACTGTCATGAGGATGACATGCGCCAAATAGATGGCTTGCGGTGTCTTCTGACCGGTGTCCTACGAACGATGAAGGTTAGTATTGTGGATCATCAAAATGTGTCCTACGGCTTCGCACCAAGTGAGGGAGTCCACTATCAACGACCAGATTGCGGGGTTATGTGTTATATGATTTTTGGCCTGAGATGTATTTATGTGGTATTGAAAGGTTCTACGAAACTTGTATATGATTTAGAGATGAGATTTGTATGGGCTGATGCTGGGACTTACCGTATTCCCGCATCGTTAATAATTTTACACTTCAGTATCAATGAGGTCATGGAAACAATTTCAGAATACTCGGGGGTGTTCCAGTGAGTTCTTTTAATGCACCACCGGCACAGGGTTCCTATAATGGTTATTCCAGTTATCCGGCACAGACTCAGTGTGAGCAGCCAAACCCGCAGAGAGGTTGTTATGAGTGTGGTGATACTAGACACATCAAGAGAAATTGTCCCAGACTTGGGAGGGGTGGATTTCATCAGAACACTCCAGCTACAAGCTTTATTCCAGTTGATACTCTAGTCGATACTCCACGTGCACAGTCAGCTAGAGGTGGAGGACATGTGGGTAGAAAAACTGACCCATTGATTTAATCAATATGATTTGGCTGAGGCCAATATACCTGATGGTGTCGTTACAGGTACGATCCTGATTTTTGTTATAAAAGGATATTTTTCTTAATTTGATTCGGTTCTGAATATTGAGGTGAGTACTCCTATTATGCTCCACTTATGGGTGAGCTTCGTAAATTTGTTACCCACTTATATGTTTATCCCTGTTGGGAGATTTGAAGGTGTGAGCCCATGTCTGTCATTTATTTTTGTACACCATTGAGGGCTATAAGTCCAAAAGTAATTTTTATTATTAATTACAGTGGATTTAATGTGTTTCGGAATAATTGATTCCATTTTTTATGAATTATACGCCCTACCAGTATGAGGGTTCATTATGTGTTGTGAAAACTGTTTATGAAATATATTGAAAAGAAGAAAGAAAGGAAAATTGAAATTTTAGTTGGCACAATGTGCAAAATAATTGTGATTGAGAGTTGAGGACGAGATCCTCGCATTTTATATATGATGTGAAATATTTAAATCGGGCTACAAGTCGCGGTGGAAGTTATATAAGGACGAGGTCCTTGTGGTAAAATATTTATGAGTTTAAAATTATCCCTTTGTGAAATTAATTTGTACAATAATATTAATAGAGAGTCATGCCTGTTAGGCTTATTTGATAATTCGTGTATATTGTTTTGTTCAAATTCAGCCATTTTCGTGCTGTAAACATTGAGTTTTAGCTTATGAGGTGAGTGCCCATGTGGCGTTAAATGTGATTCATTAATCCGAGTAAGTAATCATGAGCTCTTCATGCCTCACATTCCATTGTCAGTGTTGTGAAAATTCGAAATGAGGTAGTTGTTAATATGAGATTAATTAATGATGCTGGAATTAATTATGAACGACTTTTAAGCCCAGAGATGTGGTGATGAGCATACATATGATGTGCTTCATGTCCTGATATCATTGTGATAATGCAGTGTTTGTAACGCTGAGATTGTGTTATTGATATATACATTGTGGATGTGATGTTAGGAGTTGTTTTGATGTTACTCTGGCAGGTGGTTAGGCCCAATTACATGGGAGACTCTGCCGAAATGTTTGAAAAGAATTTTGGGAATTAGAAAACAATTTTGGGAGATTGAGACGTGCAAAGAAGAGACAAAATTATGTTATGTGTTTAAGGGTGAATGATCCTAAGCAGGGAAAAATGTAACACACCGGAAAAAGTTTGAAGTACTTCAACACTATCAATAAAGTTGATGTGCATAGGCACGTGTTGCTATAGCCAGTTGAGACTAATACCGTGCGCGTGATGTTAATTGTGAGCTCTAGAAGAGCTGATTACTCTTATTAAATTTGTGACTTGGTTGTACTATATATATAATGAGCTTATATCATTACAATTGTGGTAGTGCTTGTTGAATTTAAAATATGGTTCTCTACTTTGAGACATCTTCCATTTTGGCTACAAGGTTGCGCAGTTGTGGATTGAGTTGTATTGGTATGGCATGTCAATGTGATAGTTGTGTTTAACACTACAAGATCATTGGACCTAGAATGTGTACTATCAGTTTCGATTACGGTATATTGGGAGGATAATATTGAAAGTCGGCTTGGAAAGTAATTTTGGTTCTGGTTAGGGCGGGAGAGCTCCACGACTTATCGATCTGATAATATGTTATGAGATTTCGCGTGTTTCTTTCACTATCAACAGTGTGCGAAAGTTTTAGAATAAGGTTTTGTTTGATATGGGGTTTAATACTATTACCGGGTTACTTTGGAGTAGTTAATGTGATCGAAAATGGTGCTGCAAGCATGCGAGTTGTGTAGTAGGTTTAGTGATTATATCTGGGGTTATGGTTATGGCTTAATACAGCTTGTTCAGACTCATACAATATGTTGATGTGCGATTCAAGTCTTGAAAAGAAATTCTGAATGTTGGAAATTTAATTCCAAGGTTTATGGGCTAAGGTTGAAGTAATGATTTTTAATTATGTTGTGTTGTGAGGCCTATACAATTTACACAGAATAGGGTGTCATGGTACCACCCCCGGGTACGTGCGTTATAAGATGGAATAGTAATTTGGTGGCTTGAAAACAATTTTTGGCACGTTCGAGGACGGACGTATGTTTAAGTGGGGGAGAATGTAACGACCTAGCCGGTCGTTTTATGTATTATAAACATGTTCCCCAATTTACGGCTTAATTTATGCCTTACAATTGATTTATGACTTATCGGATTAGTTGGTTCGGGTCCGAAAAGATTTCGGAGAGAAATGAGACACTTAGTCTCATAATTGAAAACGTAAGTTGGAAAGGTTGATCGGATATTGACTTATGTGTAAACGACCTCGGAAGTTAATTCTGATGATTCCAACAGCTCCGTATGGTGATTTTGGACTTAGGAGCATGTCCGAAAAATTATTTGGAGGTCCGTAGTGGAATTAGACTTGAAATGCCGAAAGTTGAATTCATGGGATGTTTGACCGGGGGGTTGACTTTTTGATATCAAGGTCGGAATTCGATTCTGGAAATTGGAATAGCTTCGTTATGTCATTTATGACTTGTGTGCAAAATTTGAAGTCATTCTGGATTGATTTGATATATTTCGGCACAAGATATAGAATTTGAAAGTTTAAAGTTCATTAGGCTTGAATTGAGCTTTGATTTATGGTTTTAGCGTTATTTGATGTGATTTGAGGCTTCGACTAAGTTCGTATGATGTTTTAGGACTTGTTAGTATATTTTGTTGAGGTCCCGAGGGGCTTGGGTGAGTTTTAGGGTGGTTTCGGATCATTTCTAGGCCATTTTTAATTGATAGTTTCTGCCTACAGAGGTGTACACCGCGATCGCGAACTTTTGGTCTCGTTCGCGAAGAGCAAACAGCAGCTTGGGGCCTTGTGAATCGCGATCGCTGAAGCTCTTTCGTGATCGCATAGAACAAATCTTTGTTGCACTGACCCGACTTTGGAAGCGTATATCTCGCAATCTATAAGGAATTTGGAGATGATCCAAATATGACAGTTGTAGCCCTTGATGTCTAGTTTTCAGAAAGGCTAACCATTTGTCATTTGGAGTTGTGTACAAAATGTTATGGTAGATACACTATAGGTTGTCTGGGAAGAGTTTGGAAATCTCTGTTGCCCAGGGCTGAATTTGGAAGCTTATATATAGAAATATATAAGGAATTAGGAGATGAGCAAAACGTTAAAGTTATAGCCCTTGGTGTGGTTTTCAGAAAGTTAAACCATTTGCAATTTAGAGTTTTGTACAAAAAGTTATGACCATTATACTAGAGGCTGTCAGGAAGAGTTGGGGGAGTTTATCCTTCGCGATCGCGATTGGTTTTCCACGATCGCGAAGAGCAATTTTGGGGCTGAAAAATTTTGTGCTTCATGATCACAAAGAGTAAATACCTCGACAGTAGCTATATTTCGAGGTTTCAGCCATTTGTGACATATTTGGAGCTATGGAGCTCGGATTAAGCGATTCTTAGGAGATTTTCACCATATGGATTAGGGTAAGTGTTTTATATCCTAAAGTGTTTATTTTTCATGAATCTATGATTATATTCATCGTTTAATTCGGATTTTAATGGAAGAAATCAAGATTTTTGTAAAATCTTCCAAAAACGAAAATTTAAGATTTGGAGGTCGAGTTTTTATTGGAATTCAATAAAAGTAGTATGGTTGAAGTCATATCAGAATGGGTGTTCGGATTGCATGAAAATTATGTCGGATTCAGAGGGGCGGATCCCGCGTTGACTTTTGTTGACTTTTTGGAATTGCCGACGTATTATTATCCGTATTATTTCCGACGAATTTTAATGGAGTTATACAATTAATTTTGATAGATTTGAGCTGTCCGGATGTCAATTCAAGAAAGAAGGCTATTTTGGAATGTCGGCCTAACTTCAAAAAGGTAAGTGTCTTGCTTAACCTCGAGTGGGGAATTACCCCTTAGGCATTGAGTCTTATGTGCCATTTGTGAAATGTGAAAAGTCATGTACGCGAGGTGACAAGTACGTACTCGGGCTTATACGTGCAAAATTCATTGAATTAAAGTCTTAGGCATTATTGTGTAGTAAATTGGGAAATGGTGAAAAATTATTAAATCATATGTTTGCCACGCCTAAATCCTTATTGTTGAATTTGTTTTTATATGATAATTTGATGTGATTGTTACTTAAAATATTTATGAAATTTCGTGAGTATTGTTGGTTTAATATTTCTTGGAAATTAATTCCAATATGAATTTTCTTATGCAAATAATTATTTTAAGCGAGCTTAAGAATAAGTGTTAATATAATTATCTAAATATGCATTAATGAAGGTTTTGCTTCATGCTGGGTAATTTCTATCTCTATTGATTGTTTTTGGGTGTTATATACATTATGTGGAGCCTTGGGCTATTTGTTGTGAAATTAATTAATTTTTGTTATATCTTTGGAATTTGGTTGTGGCTATTGGGCAAATTGTGATATGAATTGATTTTATTATATTGTCGTGTTAATTTCCCGTGTAAATTGTTGTGTTGTGTGAGTTATTATTTTGGGGAGATAAGAGTGTCATTTCACCCTTGATATTATGTGGATATAAGGGTGGCATTTCACTGTTGTTTTGTTTGTTGGAATATTGTCTGGGCAGAGCGATAAGGGTGGCTATAGGAGCGATAAGGGTGGCAATAGGAGCGATAAGGGTGGCTATTAATATTGTCTGGGCGGAGCAATAAGGGTAGCTATAGGAGTGATAAGTGTGGCAATAGGAGCGATAAGGGTGGCTATTGTCAGGGACGATATGTGATGATGTGGGGTTATGGTGTTGATAATTTTCATGTGATGTTGTGATTTTCTTGTGTTTACTTTTATACCTTGTGCAATTTGTCTTGTTGTTGGTAAATTGATAACAATCTGATTTATGTTGAAATTGAGAGCTTGTGGCTATTGCCAGGCAGATTATAAATTGAAATGAGGGCACGAGGTGCCGTGCCGTGAGTAAATAATGAGGATATTTGGCACGTGAATTGTCTGTGCAATTGTGATATGAAATGTGGGCACGAGGTGCTGTGATGAAATGATGATGATAATTGGCACGTGAATTGTCTGTGCAGTTGTGATATGATTTAATTATGTGCACGAGGTGTCGTGAAAATATGAAAATGGGTTGAGACCCGTGTTTACGAAAAATATGAAAATGGACTGAGACCCGTGTTTACGAAAAATATGAAAATGGTCTGAGACCCTTATTGTTTTATGATTATGAAATGAGGTGTCACATGGTGAATTTTTAATTGAAAGAATTTTATTCAAAATATTTATTTGGAATGATTTTTATTCAAAAAGAATTATATGAAAGAATTGTATCCGAAAGATATTTATTTGAGAAAACTACATTTAAAAGAGAGTTATTTGGAGGAATTATATGTGAAGGATATTTATTTGAAAAACTTGAATTAATTGGGCGTACATGTATTTATTAATTGTTGAGTGATATTTATGGTATTCTTGTTGTCTTGTTGCGCATACCACTGGTTGTTTTATCCTGCCCTTATTGCTATATGTTTCCTAGTATTTTGTATATTATATTGCACGAGTTATTACACTAGTGAGTGTCTGGACTGTACCTCGTCTCTACTCCATTGAGGTTAGTCTTGATACTTACTGGGTACCGACTGTGGTGTACTCATACTACACTTCTGCACATTTTTTTGTAGAGCCAGATATTGGATATATCAGAACACTCTAGCTACAAGCTTTATTCCAGTTGATACTCCAGTCGATACTCCACGTGCACAGTCAGCTAGAGGTGGAGGACATGCAGTTAGTCGGTGCCTAAGAGGTGGAGGCCCGACCCGTTGATTTAATCAATATGATTTGGCTGAGGCCAATACACCAGATGGTATCGTTACAGGTACGATCCTGATTTTTCTTATAAAAAAATATTTTCCTTAATTTGATTCGGTTCTGAATATTGAGGTGAGTCCTCCTATTATGCTCCATTTATGGGTGAGCTTCGTAAATTTGTTACCCACTTATATGTTTATCCCTTTTGGGAGATTTGAAGGTGTGAGCTCGTGTCTATCATTTATTTTTGTACACCATTGAGGGCTATAAGTCCAAAAGTAATTTTTATTATTAATTACAGTTGGTTTAATGTGTTTCGGAATAATTAATTCCAAATTTTATGATTTATATGCCCTACCGGTATGAGGGTTCATTATGTGTTGTGAAAACTGTTTATGAAATATATTGAAAAGAAGAAAGAAAGAAAAATTGAAATTTCAGTTGGCACAATGTGGAAAATACCTGTGATTCGGAGTTGAGGACGAGATCCTCGCGGTGGAAGTTATATAAGGACGAGGTCCTTGTGGTGAAATATTTACGAGTTTAAAATTATCCCTTTGTGAAATTAATTTTTACAATAATATTAATAGGGAGTCATGCCTGTTAGGCTTATTTGATAATTCTTGTATATTTTTCTGTTCATATTCAGCCATTTTCGTGCTGTAAACATTGAGTTTTAGCCTATGAGGTGAGTGCTCAGGTGGCGTTAAATGTGACTCATTAATCCGAGTAAGTAATCATGAGCTCTTCATGCCTCACATTCTATTGTGAGTGTTGTGAAAATGTGAAATGAGGTGGTGGTTAATATGAGATTAATTGATGATGTTGGAATTAATTATGAACGACTTTTAAGACCAGAGATGTGGTGATGAGCATACATATGATGTGCTTCATGTCCTGATATCATTGTGATAATGCAGTGTTTGTAACGCTGAGATTGTGTTATTTATATATACATTGTGGATGTAGTATTAGGAGTTGTTTTGGTATTACTCTGGCAGGTAGTTAGGCCCAATTATAGGGGAGACTCTGCCGAAATTTCTGAAAAATATTTTGGGAGTTAGAAAACAATTTTGGGAGATTGAGATGTGCAAAGAAGAGACAAAATTATGTTATGTGTTTGAGGGTGAATGATCCTAAGCAGGGAAGAATGTAACACCCCGAAAAAATTTTGAAATACTTCAACACTATCAAGAAAGTTGATGTGCGTAGGCACGAGTTGCTATAGCCAGTAGAGACTAATATCGTGCGAGTGATGTTAATGTGAGCCTTGGAAGAGCTGGTTATTGTTATTAAATTTGTGTCTTGGTTCTACTATATATATAATGAGCTTATATCATTACAGTTGTGGTAGTGCTTGTTGAATTTACAATACGGTTCTCTACTTTGAGACATCTTCCATTTTGGCTACAAGGTTGCACAGTTGTGGATTGCGTTGTATTGGTGTGGCATGTCAATGAGATAGTTGTGTTTAATACTATAAGATCATTGGACCTAGAATGTGTACTATCAGGTTTGATTACGGTATATTGGGAGGATAATATTAAAAGTCGGCTTGGAAAGTGATTTTGGTTCTGGTTGGGGCGGGAGAGCTCCATGACTTGTCGATCTCATAATATGTTATGAGATTTCGCATGTTTCTTTCACTATCAATAGTGTGCGAAAGTTTTAGAACGAGGTTTTGTTTGATATGGGGTTTAATACTATTACCGGGTTACTTTGGAGTAGTTAATGTGATCGAAAATGGTGTTGCAAGCATGCGAGTTGTGTAGTATGTTTAGTGATTATATCTGGGGTTATGGTTACGGCTTAATACAACTTGTTCAAACTCATACAACATGTTGATCTGAGATTCAGGTCTTGAAAAGAAGTTCTGAATGTTGGAAATTGAATTCCATGTTTTATGGGCTAAGGTTGAAGTAATGAGTTTTAATTGTGTTGTGTTGTCAGGCCTATACAATTTACACGGAATAGGGTGGCGTGGGACCACCCCGGGTACGTACGTGATAAGATGGAATAGTGATTTGGTCGCTTGGAAACAACTCTTGCCACGTTCGAGGACGAACGTATGTTTAAGTGGGGAGAATGTAACGACCCGGCCGGTCGTTTTGAGTATTATAACCTTGTTACCCAATTTACTTCTTAATGTATGCCTTACAATTGATTTATCACTTATCAGATTAGTTGGTTCGGGTCCGGAAAGGTTTCGGATTGAAATGAGACACTTAGTCTCATAATTGAAAACTTAAGTTGGAAAGGTTGACCGGATATTGACTTATGTGTAAACGACCTCGGAATTTAATTCTGATGATTCCAATAGCTTTGTATGGTCATTTTGGACTTAGGAGCATGTCCAAAAAATACTTTGGAGGTCCTTAGTGGAATTAGGCTTGAAATGCCGAAAGTTAAATTCTTGGGAAGTTTGACCGGGGGTTTGACTTTTTGATATCGAGGTCGGAATTCGATTCTGGAAATTAGAATAGCTTCGTTATGTCATTTATGACTTGTGTGCAAAATTTGAGGCCATTCCGGATTGATTTGATGTATTTCGGCACAAGATATAGAATTTGAAAGTTTAAAGTTCATTAGGCTTGAATTGAGGTGTGATTCGTGGTTTTAGCGTTGTTTGATGTGATTCGAGGCTTCGACTAAGTTTGTATGATGTTTTAGGACTTGTTAGTATATTTGGTTGAGGTCCTGAGGGGCGCGGGTGAGTTTCGGGGTGGTTTCGGACCATTTCTACGCCATTTTTAATTGCTGGTTTTTGCCTACAGAGGTGTACATCGCGATCGCGAACTTTCGGTCGCGTTCGCGAAGAGAAAACAGCAGCTTGGGGCCTTGTGAATCACAATCGTGGAAGCTCTTTCGTGATCGCGTAGAACAAATCTCTGTTGCATTGACCTGACTTTGGAAGCTTATATCTCGCAATCTATAAGGAATTTGGCAATGATCCAAATATGACAGTTGTTGCCCTTGATGTCTAGTTTATAGAAAAGTAAACCAGTTGTCATTTGGAGTTGTGTACAAAAAGTTATGGTAGATACACTATAGGTTGTATGGGAAGCGTTTTGAAATCTCTGTTGCACAGGGCAGACTTTGGAAGCTTATATCTAGAAATATATAAGGAACTGGGAGATGAGCAACACATGAAAGTTATGACCATTATACTAGAGGCTGTCTGGAAGAGTTGGGGGAGTTTATTCTTCGCGATCACGATTGGTTTTCCATGATCGCGAAGAGAAATTTTGGGGCTGAACAATTTTGTGCTTCGCAATCGCGAAGAGTAAATACCTGGGCAGTAGCTATATTTCGAGATTTTAGCCATTTTTGACATATTTGGAGCTATGGAGCTCGGATTGAAGCGATATTTGAGGAGATTTTCACCATATGGATTAGGGTAAGTATTCTATATCCTAAAGTGTTTATATTTCATGAATCTATTATTATATTAATCGTTTAATTCGGATTTTAATGGAAGAAATCAAGAGTTTTGTAAAATCTTCCAAAAATATAAATTTAAGATTTGGAGGTCGAGTTTTTATTGGAATTCAATAAAATTGGTATGGTTGAACTCGTATCGGAATGGGTGTTTAGATTTCATGAAAATTATGTCGGGTTCCGAGGGGCGGGTCCCGCGTTGACCTTTGTTGACGTTTTGGAATAGTTTTAATTCGACGTATTATTATTCGAAATTGTTTCCGACGAATTTTAATGGAGTTATACAATTAATTTGGATAGATTTGAGGTGTCCGGAGGTCAATTCAAGCAAGAAGGCTATTTTGGAATGTCGGCCTAACTTCAAAAATGTAAGTATCTTGCTTAACCTCGAGTGAGGAATTACACCTTAGGCATTGAGTCTTATGTGCCATTTGTGAAATGTGAAAAGCCATGTACGCGAGGTGACAAGTACGTACTCGGGCTTATACGTACAAAATTCATTGAATTAAAGTCTTAGAAATTATTGTGTAGTAAATTGGGAAATGGTGGAAAATTATTAAATCATATGTTGGCCATGCCTAAATCCTTATTGTTGAATTTGTTTTTATATGATAATTTGATGTGATTGTTACTTGAAATATTTATGAAATTTCGTGAGTATTGTTGGTTTAATATTTCTTGAAAATTAATTCCAATATGAATTTTCTTATGCAAATAATTAATTAAAGGGAGCTTAAGAATAAGTGTTAATATAATTATCTAAATATGCATTAATGAAGGTTTTGCTTTATGTTGAGTAATTTCTATCTCTATTGATTGTTTTTGGGTGTTATATATATTATGTAGAGCCTTGGGCTATTTGTTGTGAAATTAATTAATTTTTGTTATATATTTGGAATTTGGTTGTGTCCATTGGGCAAATTATGATATGAATTAATTTTATTATGTTGTCGTATTAATTTCCCGTGTAAATTATTATGTTGTGTG
>AWOL01S0035120.1:694-33818 GCA_000715115.1 Nicotiana otophora
GGCCCGCTTCACAAGAAAGGAGGACATTTTCTTATGTACCTTCTGAAGGAGAGTATATTTATTATAAGATAAATTCGGGAGGAAAAATAATTTCTCTTAACAATTAATTAATTTAAACAGAAAATCAAGTATATGAGATTTTCATTCTTTAATATTTTTATCTAACAATTCACAATATATGTATATATCAAATAATATTAATTAAACAAAGAATACAATTTACACAAGTAATTCATGCTTTGAGTTCTAAACTACCCGAACTTTAGCATTAATAGTAGCTACGCACTGACTCTCATCACCTCGTGCGTACGTAGCCCCCACAATTAGCAACAATTATTAAATTTTAATCACCTATGAGGTAATTTCCCTCTCACAAGATTAGACAAGAGACTTACCTCGTCTTGCTCCAATTTAATCTACTATAAGGCCTTTTTCACGATTATCCAACTCTGTCTGGCTCGAATCTAGCCAAAATAATTCGATACAATCACTAAAAATTATAGGAATCAATTATTTAAGAAAATACTATATTTTTAATAAAAATCCCGAAATTAATTAAAAACTTATCTGTGGGGCCCACGTCTCGGAATCCGGCAAAAGTTATGAAATCCGATAACCCATTCAATTATGAGTCCAACCATACTAGTTTCACTCAAATCTGACTCTGAATCGATACCGAAATCTCGAAAATTCGTTTCTATGAGATTTCTAAAATTTCCCAAATTTCAATCTCAAAACACTAATTAAATGATGAGAACAATGATATATTTATGTTTATAGACCAAATCCAAGTTAGAATCACTTACCCCAATGTCTTTTCTTTGAAAATCTATCAAAATCGCCTCTCCTCAAGCTCCAATTTGTTAAAAATGGCGAATAGGACGAATGCCCTCTGTTTTTATAACTTACAGATCTGTCCAGTTCGATCAAGCAGCTCGATCAGGGGAGCTCGATCTTGGGAGCTCGATCTCAGGGAGCTCGATCTTGGGAGCTCGATCATGGGAGCTCGATCTTGGGAGCTCGATCATGGGAGCTCGATCTTGGGAGCTCGATTTTTGGGAGCGCGATCTTGGGAGCTCGATCATGGGAGCTCGATCTTGGGAGCTCGATCAAGGGAGATCGATCTCGGGAGCTCGATCTCAGGGAGCTCGATCTCAGGGAGCTCGATCTTGGGAGCTCGATCTCAGCCCACAATTTCTAGCAGAAGAGAAAAATTGTAGCAATTGTTTAAGTCCAATTGTTGTTCCGTTAACCATCCGAAACTCACCCGAGGCTCTCGGGACCTCAACCAAATATACCAAAAAGTCCTAAAACATCATAAAAACTTAGTCGAATCTCTAAATCACATCAAACAATGCTAAAACCATGAATCATACCCCAATTCAAGCTTAATGAAACTAAGAGTTTTCAACTTCTACATTCGATGTCGGAACCTATCAAATCAACTCCGATTGACCTTACATTTTACACACAAGTCATAAATGACATAACGGAGCTATGAAAATTTTCGGAACTGGATTCCGACTCCGATATCAAAAAGTTAACTCATCAGTCAAACTTCCAAACTTAAATTCTTATTTTTTGCCATTTCAAGCCTAATTTAACTACGGACTTCCAAATAAAATTCCGAACACGCTCCTAAGTCCAAAATCACCATACGAAGCTGTTGGAATCATCAAAATTCTATTCCGAGGTCATTTTCTCAAAATGTTGACCGAAGTCAAACTTAGCACTTTAAGGCCAACTTAAGGAACCAAGTGTTCCGGTTTCACTCCAAACACTTCCAAATCCCGAACCAACCATCCCCACAAGTCATAAATCATTACAAACACATACGGGAAGTTTATTTTAGGGAACGGGGTTCTAAAAGTAAAAATGATCGGTTGGGTCATTACATGGTATATTCGAAAGGGGTCCCGAGGGGCTCAAGTGAGTTTCGGATGTGGTTCAGATCATTTTTGGTCATGTTGGCTGTTCTGGTGTTGGTTCTTCGCACTTGCACAAATTTGGCCGCAGGTGCTGACGCGCTTATGCGATGGATGCTTCGCTTCTACGAAGGGGAGGTGTTGTGGCTAGTTCCACTTCTGCGGAGGGAGATGCGTAAGCGCTCCTACGGGGACTCGATTGCTTCTGCGAGTCTGAGTGCGAAATGTGCATCCGTTTCTACGGTGGGGCAGGCGCTTCTGCAAAGTCGCAAGTGCGACGGATGCTCTGTAGGTGCGGTCATTGGTCCTTTGTGTGATAGTCGCAAATGTGACTTTTGGGCCCGCAAATGCGAGGCCGCAAGTGCAGCATTTTGTCCGCAAATGCGAAGAATGTTGGGCAAAAAGGTTATAATCGAGGGTTTGCCATTTTTACCATATTTTGAGTTGTAGACCTCGGATTCGAGCGATTTTTAGAGGTTCTTCACATGTTCGATTGGGGGAAGTGTTCTATATCCAAAATTGAATACATTTCATGATTTAATACTTATTTATATCATTAAATTAGTGAATTGAATGGAAGAAAATGGGAAATTTTGTAAAAATCTTTCAAAATATAAAATGAGGATTTGAATGGCGATTCGATGTCGGAAATTGATAAATTTGGTATGGTTGAACTCGTATCGGAATGGGTGTCCGGATTTTGTGAGTTTTATCGAGTTCCGAGGTGCGGGCTCGGGGTTGACTTTTTAGTTTTTGTTAAAGATTGAAGATTTACTATCCATGATTGTTTTCTATGAGTTTTATTTATGATTTGAAGTTATTTTGGCTAGATTTGAGCCGTACGGAGGCTGTTTCACTCGAGAAAGTCATTTTAGAGTAACGATCTAGCTTTTTTGAGATAAGTATCTTGCCTAACTTTGTAGGGGGAAGGGGAACTACCACTTAGGATTTGAGTAATTTGTGCTAACTGTGTCAAGGGAAGGCCGTGTACGTGAGGCGACGAGTACATACTCGGGCTAATTTGTGGAAATTTGACCGTTTAGGGCTCTTAGGTTCTTATGTGCATTAGATGTGAAGTTGTTTTAGCATGCTAAATCCTCCATTTACTAAATTCACTCGTTCGTGTATTATTTGGAATTGATTAATTCATGTTCTAGCCTTGTTGCCAATTAAACTATTATGTGCCTTAATTGAAGTTGTTGCTTCTTTATTGCCTTGTTGTCTTTTCCGTAATTGCTTAACCTTAATTGAAGTTATTATTATGTCTTCCGTAATTGCTTAACCTTAATTGAAGTTATTATTATTTCTTTCGTAATTACCTAACCTTAATTGAAGTTATTATTATTCATTCCGCAATTGCTTAGCCTTAATTGAAGTTTTTTTATCATGTTGACATATTCTTAATTGGGGTCATGACAAATTGGTATAAGAGCTCTAGGTTCATAGGTGCTACGGGTCATAAGCGAGTTTAGTAGAGTCTTGCGGATCGATACAGAGACGTCTGTACTTATCTTTGATAGGCTACAGAACTATTAGGATAGTTTCACTTCGTTCATTCCTATTGTGTGAGTTTATTTATCTCGGAGTTTGAGCCTTTGTCATTCTATTCTCTCACAGATGGTGACGATACGAGCTGCAGTTATAGAAGACGCTGCCTCTAGAGCCGATATTGCTAGGGGCCGGGGTAGAGGCAGAGGAGGAGCATGTGCGACAGCTAGAGCACATGTCCAAGCAGCAGTTGAGAAACCTCCAGTAGCTCTGGTTAGGGGACAGGTACCGGAGGCGCCTGTTGCTACACCAGGACTCCAGGAGACTTTAGCATAGTTCTCGAGCATGTTTGACACATTGGCTCAAGAGGGATTGATTCTGGTTGCGCTAGCTACTTCACAGACCGGGAGATGATCTCAAATTCTCGCTGCCCGTACTCCAGAGCAGTGAGTCCATGTTGGTCAGGTTCCAGGTGTCATGCCGACACAACCTATTGTTCCAGTTCAACCCATGGTTAGGGCAGCAACATATGAGGAATAATAGCTTATATATGCGAAGTTCAAGAAATAATACCCTCCTACCTTCAGTGGTTTGGCTTCACAGGATGCACATGGGTTCCTAGAGGAGTGTCACCGTATTATCTGCACTATGGGTATTGTGGAGATGAGTGGGGTTGCTTTTACTACGTTCCAGCTTAACGGAGCGGCATATAAGTGGAGGCGAGCGTACGAGTTGGGTAGCCCGGCCAACACAGCTTCACTTCCATGGACTTTATTCTCAGCGATGTTCTTGAGAGAGTTTGTTCCCCAGACTCTTCGGTATGCATGTCGCGCAGAGTTTGAGCAACTGCGCCAGGGCACTATGTCAGTGTTAGAGTATGCCGTTAGATTCCGTGATTTGTCCAGAGATGCACCTGCTTTGGTTTCTACAGTTAGAGAGCGAGTCTGTAGGTTCATCGAGGGGGTCAGTCATGATATCTGGTTCAGCATGGCTCGGGAGTTGGAGGCGAATGTTCCGTTTCAGCAGGTGGTTGAGATGGCTCTCCAATTAGAGGGCATGCGAGACCAGGAAAGAGTGGATATGTGGGGCCAGAAGAGAGAGAACAGGGAGGCCAAGGAGACTCGTGGACCGGGAGGATATACTAGTCCCTATTTTAGAGGCAAGGTACGCCATGGTAGAGGTTTTGTGGGTTAGCCAGTTCAGTTTGCACTTCAGGCTTCGCGCGATGCTTCAGATATCCATGGGTCTCAAAGTGCCCATGTACGACAGCTTCCACAACCACGATAGTGGAGAGGTTGCTTTGAGTGTGGAGATACCAGCCACGTGGTGAGAGATTATCCTAGACTCCGGACAAATGTGTCATAGCGGGGTATTCAAGCTATGAGTTCTGCTCCAGTTGTTGATATCCCTGCACCGCCAGCTTGGGGTGCATGTCAGGCGAGTAGAGGGTGCCCAAGAAGGGGAGACCCAACTCGTTGATGTGCTTTCCATGATAGGTTGAGGCAGTTGCACTAGATGGTGTCGTTACAGGTATGGTTTCGACTGTTATAAAGGAGCATTATTTTTATTTTGACTTGGGTTCTGCTTATCAAGGTGAGTCCTCTTACCTTGCTTCATATATGGGTGAGTTTAGTGATTTGGTACTCTGCTTATGTGTTTGTCCAGGTTTTGATGTGATTTCGGGATGGTTGGTTACGATTTGTGATTTAGATGCTCTACCAGTGTGGGGGTTCAGTATGTGTTGTGAGTTTGATAGCGGAATTGAATTAGTGGAAGGTTCGGTTCGTATGATGTGTATACTACTTGTGATTTAGAGCTGAGGATGGGGTCCTCGCGTTTACATGCGGTTTGATATGTTTGAACCAGGCCGCGGGCCGCGGTGGAGTCAAATTAGGATGGGATTCTTATGATTAGTTCATATTCCTTAATCCTCCCTTGTGGAATTGATTCGTAGTATGGTACTGATAGGGAATTGTGCATGTCGGGCTTGTTCGATAGTTCTCTCATGTGTTTCACTTTGCATACTCAGTCATTTTCGCGTTGTGCTTATTGGGTTTTAGCTTGCGAGGTGTGTGCCCAGGCGACGTCGGGTGTGACTTGTTGATTTGAGTGAGTAGTCATGGTATCTTCATGTTTCTTGCATCGTTGTCAGTGTCGTGGAGGTTTGGAACAGGGCTCTAGCCAATATAGGGTTAATTGCCAATGCTAGATTTAATTAGGGGCAGCTCTTGTGACTAGAGATGTTGTTTTGGGCATATGTGTGATGTGTTACGTCGCGTGGTTGTACCTGGTGGGTATAGGCATGAGTTCTACAATGATTTGAGGCTGATACCTTGTGTTGATGTGGGGATCGGGACTTTTGGAAATGATCGGATGGTGAGCAATTAGGTTCTAAGGTTTATCAGTGTGGATGGGAGGAATAATCTTCAATGGATATGGTGTTGTCGGGCTTATGTCGATTGGGGTGACGTGGGATCAACTGTGGTTGTATGCATGGTAAGTTCACTCAGTGATTTGATGACTTCGGAATGGTTCTTGGCACGTTCGAGGGCGAACATTTGTTTAAGAAGGGGAGAATGTAACGACCCGACCGGTCATTTTGAGAATTAGCATCACGTTCGGTGGTTTAAGGTCTCGAGCAGCTTCGTATTATATGTTATGACTTGCGTGTGTGGTCGAGTTCGGATTTCGGATGATTTGGGATCAATATGGAAGAAGGATTCTCGTTTTAGAAGCTTAAGCAGTAAGAGTTGACCGGAGTTTAACTTTTGTGTAGACTACTCCGAAAATGGCGTGTTGATGATTCCAATAGTTTTGTATGGTGATTTTGGACTTAGGCGTGCGTCCGGATTTGGAGGTCCGTAGGATAATTTGAAGCATTTTGGCAAAAACTAGAAAGTTAAAGTTTGGGAGGTTGAGAGATTTGACCGGGAGTTGACTTGGTTGGTATCAGGATTGGATTCCGATTCCCAAAGTTGGATTAGCTCCGTTAGGTCATTTAGGATTTGCATGCAAAATTTGAGATTATTCCGGATTGATTTGATATGTTTCGACGCGAGTTATAGGATTTGAAAATTCATAAGTTCTTTAAGTTTGATTCAAGGTGTGATTCATAGATTCGATATTGTTTGATGTGATTTGAGGCTTCGAGTAGGTACGTGTTATATTATAGGACATGTTGGTATATTTGGACGGAGTCCCGAGGGGCTCGGGTGAGTTTCGGACGTGGTTCAGATCATTTTTGGTCATGTTGGCAGTTCTAGTGCTAGTTCTTCGCACCTGCACAAATTTGGCCACGGGTGCGGATGCGCTTAAGCGATGGATGCTTCGCTTCTACGAAGGGGAGGTGTTGTGGCGAGTTCCATTTATGCGGAGGGAGATGTGCAGATGTGCAAGCTCTCATGTGGGGACTCGATCGCTTTTGCGAGTCTGAGAGCGAACTGTGCGTCCGTTTCTGCGGAGTCGCACGTGCGGAAGATGCTCCGCAGATGCGGTCTTCGGTCCTTTGAGTGATAGTCACAGATGTGACATTTGGATCGCAAATTCGAGGCCGCAGGTGTGGCATTTTGTCCGCAAATGTGAAGTATGCTGGGCAGAAAGGTTATATTCGAGGGTTTGCCATTTTTACCTTATTTTGATTTGTAGACCTCGGATTTGAGCGATTTTTCAGGGGTTCTTCACGTGTTCGCTTTGGGTAAGTGTTCTATATCCAAAATTGATTACATTATGATTTTATACTTATTTATATCATTAAATTAGTGAATTGAATGGAAGAAAATGGGTAATTTTGTAAAAATCTTTCAAAATGTAAAATGAGGATTTGAATGGCGATTCGATGTCGGAAATTGATAATTTTGAAATGGTTGAACTTGTATCGTAATGGGTGTCCGAATTTTGTGAATTTTATCGGATTCTGAGGTGCGGGCCTAGGGTTGACTTTTTAGTTTTTTAAAGATTGAAGCTTTATTATCCGAAATTGTTTCCTATGAGTTTTATTTATGATTCAAAGTTATTTTGGCTAGATTTGAGTAGTCCGAAGGTTGTTTCGCTCGAGAAGGCCATTTTAGAGTAACGGTCTAGCTTTTTTGAGGTAAGTATCTTGCCTAACTTTGTGTGGGGGAACTACCCCTTATGATTTGAGTCATTTGTGCTAATTGTGTCATGGAAGGTCGTGTACGTGAGGTGACGAGTACGTACTCGGGCTTATTTGCAAAAATTTGACCGTTTAGGGCTCTTAGATTCTTATGTTCATTAGATGTGAAGTTGTTTTAGCATGTTACATCCTTCATTTACTAAATTCACCCTTATGTGTCTTATTTGGAATTAATTGATTCATGTTCTACCCTTGTTGCCAAATAAACTCTTATGTACCTTAATTGAAGTTGTTGCTTCTTTATTGCCTTGTTTTCTTTCCCGTAATTGCTTAACCTTAATTGAAGTTATTATTATTTATTCTGTAATTGCTTAACCTTAATTAAATTTATTATTATTATTTCACTTAACCTTAATTGAAGTTATTATTATTCCTTCCGTAATTGCTTAGCCTTAATTGAAGTTTTGTTATCGCGTTTATTGTTGACATATTCTTAATTGGGGTCGTGACTATATACGAGTGAAACCGGATCCATGAGACGACCCGATTTCCGATAAAATAAATCGAGTAAGGGACGTGATGACATGGAGCCAGAGTCGAGGTAAGGGGCTCATCGATACAGGTTCCAGGGGCACGACGCCCACCCTTGAGAATATCAGGGGAGTGACCCCTGTATCGGTCCAAATCTTATAAGACTTCAGAGAGCATTATCGGGCAACCGAACATGATTAACAGGAGGCCGTGATATCCGTGACTGGACAGATATCCCGGCGTGGATCTCGACACGTACCGGCGAAATCCGGTGATTAGTTAAACGGAAGATTTTTTACTTTTTATAGAATTGTACCTAGAGTAGGACTCCCCTACTATATAAATGGGGGTCTGATTATTCATTGAGTACATTGTAACACGCATACCAAGGCAATATACTATTATCTTTCTATTATTCAGAGCTCTTACGTTTGTTGATCAGTGTTTCATTATTATAAGCCCGAGATCGAAGACATATACCTCATTGAGGATGCCCTCGAGTCCAGAATCACCCCCCCTTTATTTTCAAGCGGTTTGATAATTTATTACATCTCTTATCTAGTCATTCTAGTAATTTTTACCGTTTGTATTGAATAAATCCACGTATCCTTAAAACCACTTATAAATTTAATTATTACCCATTTTTTAGGGTAAACAGTTTGGTGCCCACAGTGGGGCTAAGGATAATAGTGGCAATTTGATACAAATTTCCATAACATACCCTATTTTACACTTGTTCTTGAAGTGTTTTTAATTTCACGTCAAAGTTTAAAATGTCGAACTCCCAATATGCCCCTCTAAATGTGGATGCTGAGTCCGGTCACCATGGCGAGAACAATAATATGGTACCTAGTAACGAGGTGCCCCTTTTCAATCCAAATGGAGTTCCGGCCACGGACCTAATCGACACCAACTCACATGTGGCCATCAATGCGAATTTTGCCTGCCGATCCTGAGAATAACGTTCGCGGGAGAGTCTAATCGCTAACCCAAAATACACACGATGGTGAAGGAGATGGTATTAACTTGCGAGTGATCTTCGATATGTTATAGGCTCAACATGCAACGATAGCCTAACCGCAGAACCAAAGTCGCGCCCCCAAAAGAGTTGAGCCCGAGCCGTCTCGGGAAATCAATCGCATAATTGAATTGGTCACGGAGAGGGTAAGTAAAGCTGAACCCGGGATTAACCCCGAGATTATAAAAATGCTCGAGGAACTGACAAAACGGGTAGAATCGGGAGAAAATAAAATCGAAGCCAATGACAAAAACCTGGAACCTATAATTCCAAGGTCGGCTAAATACCCAGGAGCACCACCGATATTGAAGGGCCTGGATTCCAAGAAGTTTGTTCAAAAACCTTTTCCTTTGAGGGCAGCTCCAAAGCCAATCCCAAAGAAGTTACACATGCCCGAGATTCCTAAGTACAATGGAACAACTGACCTAATGAGCACGTGACCTCCTACGTGTGCGCCATCAAAAGGAACGACTTGGAGGATGATGAGATCGAGTCCGTCCTGCTAAAAACGTTTAGGGAAACTTTGTCAAAGGGAGCTATGATATGGTATCACAACTTACCCCCTAATTCTATTGACACGTTTGCTATGCTTGTAGACTCCATCGTGAAAGCATACGCCGGGGCCATCAAGATCGAGACCAGGAAATCAAACCTTTTCAAAGTGAAACAGAGAGATAATGAGATGCTTAGGGAATTCGTATCCCGTTTCCAAATGGAACGAATGGACTTGCCTCCGGTGGCGGACCATTGGGCTGTTCAGGCCTTCACCCAAGGACTCAATACTCGAAGCTCGTTGGCTTCACAGCAGTTTAAGCAAAATCTGATAGAATATCCGGTTGTAACTTGGGCCGACGTACATAACCAATATCAATCAAAAATTAGGGTCAAAGATGATTAGCTTGGAGCCACTTCCGGGCCCGTTTATACTGTCAGAGCTATTGACAGATCCAAAAGAGACTTTGATCATGAACCAAGATCAAATAGGGACCGATATCAACCATACAATAGAGACCAAAGAGGTAATGGGTCGGGGTGAAACCCTGTGAGAAGTGAAAAGAGAAGCGATCGAGGTCAAAATAATCGGGGACTCGTGAGCAAAAGCGGTTTCGATAGGCCCATCAGGCCTAAGGAAGAACCGAATTTATCAGAGTACAACTTCAACGCCAATGCCAATGCCATCGTATCTGCCATCGGACGCATCAAAGACACCAAGTGGCCTCGGCCTTTACAGTCCGATCCAGCCAAAGGGAACCCAACATAATGTGTATATATCATGGCACACGCGACCATATAATTGAAGATTGCCGACAATTGAGAGAGAGGAAATAGCTCGGCTATTCAACAACGGACATCTCCAAGAATTCCTTAGCGATCGAGCCAAAAACCATTTCAAAAATAGGGGCTCTACTAAGCAGATAGAGCAGGAAGAACCTCAGCACGTCATTAACATGATCATCGGTGGAGTCGACTTCCCCTAGGGTCCGATATTAAAGCGCACCAAAGTTTCCATAACAAGGGAAATATGGACTCGAGATTATGTGCCAGAAGGGAACCATATATTTCAACGATGAGGATGTTGAAGGCATCGTATAGCCACATAACGATGCACTGGTAATATTTTTACTCATAAATACATCTCGAGTTAAACGTGTGTTAATTGATCCAGGTAGCTCGGCCAATATCATCAGATCGAGAGTCGTAGAGCAGCTGGGTCTACAAGACCAAATTATGCATGCAGTTCGAGTCCTAAACGGATTCAACATGGCATGTGAGACTACTAAAGGAGAAATAATACTGTCGGTGAACATCGCAGGAACCATTCAGGAAGCAAAGTTCTATGTGATCGAAAGAGATATGAGATATAATGCTCTGTTTGGGAGGCCGTGGATTCAAAACATGAGGGCAGTGCCCTCGACACTGCACCAAGTGTTGAAATTACCAATGCCAAGAGGAATTAAAACAATTTACAGAGAACAACCGGGCGTGAATGTTCACGGTCGATGAGGTGATCCTGATATCTGCACTTTTGACACCAAAATATCTGAATTCGGTCACCAAGGAAGAGACCAAATAGCAATCACCGACGCCGGTCCCGACCGAACCAAAAAGACAGGGGACAGGTGAGGATGACGACTACGGAGTTCCCATGTATTTCATAGCCCCCGACGATTTCGACGCCACCAAATCAATGGTCGAGGAACTGGATCAAGTCATATTGATCGAGCACCTGCTTGATCGCAAGGTATACCTGGGCACGAGGTTAAGTCCCAAGCTCAGGAAAAAAATCATTAGGTTCCTTATAGCTAACATAGATTATTTCGCTTGGTCCCACCTTGACATGACAGGGATCCCGCCGGAAATAACTACTCACAAGTTGAGCTTGGATCCGAAGTTCCACCCTGTCAAACAGAAAAGGAGGCCTCAATCCAAAGTCAAGCATACATTCATCAAAGACGAGGTATCGAAACTCCTTAAAATAGGATACATTCGGGAGGTTAAATACCCGGATTGGTTAGAAAACGTAGTGGTGGTCCCTAAAAAGGGGAATAAATTAAAAATGTGTGTAGACTACAAAGACTTGAATAAGGCATGTCCCAAGGACTCTTTCCCTCTGCCCAACATCGATCACATAATCGATGCCACAGTCGGCCATAAGATCCTCAGTTTTCTCGATGCCTATTCCGGGCACAACCAAATTCGGATGAACCCGTGCGACCAGGAATACACAACCTTCATCACTAAGTATGCCACCTACTGTTATAACGTAATGTCATTCTGACAAAAAAAATGTCGGTGTCACTTACCAACGCCTAGAAAATCGGATGTTCGAAGAGCAAATAGGAAAATCAATGGAGGTTTACATTGACGATATGTTAGTTAAGTTCTTGTGAGCAGAGAACTATTTGAAACATTTGCAGGAAACCTTCAGCATATTAAAGAAATACAATATGAAACTGAACCCAAAGAAATACGCATACGGAGTCGAGTCCGGGAGATTTTTTGGATTCATGGTGTCTAGCCGGGGAATCGAGATTAATCCCGATAAAATCAAGGCCATAAAGGACATTACCGTGGTGGACAATGTCAAGGCCGTCCAAAGGTTAACCGAGTGCATAGCCACTTTGGACCGATTCATTTCAAGGTCCTCCGACAAGAGCCATCGGTTCTTCTCGTTATTGAAGAAGAAGAAGAATTTCTCATGGACCCCGGAGTGTCGACAAGCCTTGGAAGAACTCAAACGGTACCTTTCGAGCCCACATTTGCTTCATACTTCGAAGGAAAATGAACAATTGTACTGTACTTAGCGGTATCCGAGACAGCAGTAAGTAGAGTCCTAGTCCGGGAAAAGAGAGGTACGCAATTTCCTATCTACTATGTTAGCAAGACTCTAGGCGAGGCCGAAAAAAGGTATCCTCACCTGGAAAAATTAGCACTCGCCTTGCTAAGTGCCTCTAGGAAGTTAAAACTGTATTTTTAATGCCATCCCATATGTGTCATGACTACTTACCCATTGAGGAACATAATGCATAAGCCTGAGCCCTCGTGACGATTGGCCAAATGGGCTGTGGAAATCAACGGGTACGATATCAAATATCGACCCTGAACGGCCATCAAATCTCAAATTTTGGCAGACTTTGTGGCCGACTTCACGCTGGCCCTAATACCCGAGGTCGAGAAGGAATTGTTGTTAAACTCAGGGACCTCCTCCGGAATTTGGATCCTCTTTACGGACGGTGCCTCGAACGCAAAGAGGTCCGGACTTGGCATTATGTTGAAGCCACCGACGGGTAATGTAGTTAGGCAATCTATTAGAACTGTAAAATTGATTAACAACGAGGCCGAGTATGAGGCCATGATTGTAGGTCTCGAACTGTCTAAAAGCTAGGGGGGCGAGGTAATTGAAGCTAAGTGCGATTCCCTTATTGTGGTTAACTAAGTCAATGGAACGTTCGAAGTCAAAGAAGAACGAATGCAAAGGTACCTGGATAAACTACATATGATGTTACATCGGTTCAAAGAATGGACTTTACAACATGTACCTCAGGATTAAAATAGCGAAGCCGATGCTCTTGTTAACTTAGGATTATCGGTTGATGATGGTGAATTCAAATCGAGAACGGTCGTACAACTCATGAAAACGGTAGTGAAAGAAGGCCATGTCTAGATTAACTCAACAAGCTTAACATGGGACTGGAGAAACAAGTATAAAGATTACCTGAAGACAGGAAAACTGCCTTCGGATCCTAAAGAATCGAGAGCTCTGTGCACAAAGGCGGCCAAGTTCAGCTTGTCTGAGGACAACACCTTATTCAGGAGAACGTTCGATGGCCCGCTCGCTATATGTTTGGGACTGGGAGATACCAAATATGTTTTAAGGAACCATTCGGGGGCCGAATCGTTCGTTCGTAAGATAATCAGAGCCGGCTACTACTAGATCGACATAGAGAAAGACACAAAAGAGTTCGTGCGAAAATGCAACGGATGTCAGAGGCATGCACCGATGATTCATTAGCCTGGGGAGCTACCATATTCGGTCCTATCACTCTGGCCATTCATGAAATAGGGAATGGACATCATTGGTCCCCTGCTATGGGCACCTGTAAGGCTCAATTTATATTATTTATGACTGACTATTTTTCTAAATTGGTGGGGATAACTGAGTACCAGGTTCTGATATGCGACCAAAGAGTCAAACGGTGAGTCCATGAGCACGAGCCTTGAATTGTTGGACGAGAGGCGCGAGGCCGCCCTCGTCCGGTTGGCCGCCCAAAAATAAGGGATCGAAAGGTATTACAACCGAAGAGCCAACCTCCGATACTTCAATATCGGGGAGTTGGTGTTAAGAAACAAGACACTAAACACCCAGAACCCGAACGAAGGTAAGCTGGGACCGAATTGGGAAGGTCCGTATCGAATTATCGTGATCCCCAACAAATGATCATACAAACTCAAAGCAGGAAACAATGAGCGATTACTGAACAACTGGAACGTGACCCACTTAACACGGTACTACTGGTAAGGTACGACCCAATTCATTATTTTCTCTACATATATTACGAATCGAACTAACACTTGCAGGCAACGGCCAAAGAATAATGCAGTCATTAGGCTTGAAAGCATGCGTTGCACTCTTTTTCCCTTGAACCGGTTTTGTCCCAAATAGGTTTTTCGGCAAGGTTTTTAATGAGCCAACAGTAAATCGTGCTAACTTAGAATTAAGACTGGCTATGAACCGAAGTCGAGGGTCACATTAATAGCATCCGAGCCCTCTCTACGATCGGCCTCGAATACTGGGGGCCATCACCCTTGGATAATAATTTTAGCAAGGAAAGAAACTTTGTGCTAAAACAGTCTGGGATCGATGGATAGGATTTATTGTAAGGGCCAAACGGTCAAATGAAACGTGGCCATATATACCACTTAAGCCATAACATGAAGCTTGTACGCATTTGCAATCTTATATGTTGCGCACAGAAATAAAAAAAAAATTCTACCTTGCAGATACGTATTCTATCTCTTAAAAACTACTACATTTTGTTCCTTAAGGACATCGAGCCCAAGGGATGGCTCTATCCGGATCCAAGAGAACACCCCCACTCGCGAACTATCGTCCATGGTAAACCCGGATGGCTCGGACTGTCAAAGCCTGGGGGCACAAGAACCTATTAGGTAGTGTCCGAATTTTAAAGGCTACATCCACTCCCACTCGGGGATTGTCATCCTGGGCAAGCCCGGATAGCTCGAGTATCGAAGCCTGGGGTAATAAGCCTATTGATCAATACCCGAACTTATAAGGCTACGTCCATCCTAGAAACGGCTCGGAGACGTCCGAAACCTGTAACCAAAACATAAAGCCTTCAAAAATTCGAAACCAGTTCAAAGGCTACCCTCGGCAAAATTATAATCTAAAAACTTCTAAGTAAGCACTTTGGGGAAAGCTTCCGGTCATACCAAGCCCCCACGAGTTTTAAGCAAAATTACATGGAGAACAAGCCTTGTTCGAACCTCCGAACAAGACCCTATTACTACGTGTTAAGGCATTTGAAATCTTTGCAATTGTAAAGAAAAAGCCAATAGAAACAAATTTGAAAATTGCCAAAGGGAAAAACGAAAAGCCTTGTATATATATAAAGATCTTTACAAAGGACAAACGGCTTCAACAAAATATACAGAAATACAAAAACAAAGAAAATCTACAAGGCACCTAAGTATGATCTTCGCCGGAGCCCGCCTCTTCACGGGGACCATCGGGGTCTTCTCCGACCTCGGATTCGCCGGAACCCTTCGGAGCTTTCCTCATCCTCGGGATCTGCCAACTTCTTAGCCTCATACTCGAGCCTCTTATCATTTTCAATCTAGGCCGAAAGGTCGAAACCCCGGGCATGAACTTCCTCGAGAGCCTCTCTTCGGGACTACCACTTCACGTATTCGACAGTGTCTTTCAGGCGGTCCTGGGCTGCCTCAGCGTCGGCTCTGTACTGGGCCACCATCACTTCAGCATCGACCCTGGTTATTCCCGCCGCTGACTTGGCCATTTTAATATCCTTGCCAAGGGTATCCCGTTCAACAATGGCCTAGCCTAGTTGAGACTAGAGGTCTTCGATTTTTTGGGATCGAGCCTTAGCTTTCTCCCTCGCCACTCGAAGTTGGACATCCGGCAAGGCTAGCTGCTCCCGGACAGTCTCCTTTTCTGAAGCCAATCGGTCTATTTTGCCCTTCCACTCTTCGGCTATGGCCTTAACCTCGTCCATCTTGACTCGAAGTTGGTCGATCCGATCAAGCTTCTGTTGGACCTGCGGGTTTTGACCGTTAGTCGCCAAGCATAACTCGTCATCACTACCTTCGAAGATCTTTACCTGTTCCACCAGGTCAGCATGTTCTTTCTGAGCCGCGTCCAACATTTGACTTCTCCTTTGCGTTACTCGCTGAGACGCTTATACATGTCCCTCTTCTCAACAAGCTCTTTGACCTCGACCTCGAGTTGGCTAAGCTCATCCCGGTATCAGATAAAGGTTTCATGGTGGAGCACCGAGGCCTGCAAAAGGTGAAAAAGAAAAGGCATTAGAGTCATCAAAAACTGAATTCAAAGATACAAGAGTGTAATAACACTTTACCCGGTTCAACGCCTGTTGTGCTTCATTGAACAAGCATGGTACATCCACCTCGTTCATTTTCGCTTGATCTTCTTCGGTTACCAGGCATTAGAGGTAGCTAGCTACCCCGATAGGAGAGGAAAGAATCCGGGCATCCTCCAAGATGGTGATAATAACTGATTGCTTCCGGCCTGGATCCATGCTCGGAGCGGGGAACCGGTTGACCAACCTCGGACTCGAGCTTGGCCCACCAACCTCCGAGGATGAACTTTTCTTCGTCACCTCTAGGTCACCCAACCCTGAGAAGTCTTCCAGGGAGGTTGAGTCGGCTATCATCCGTTCCTCGGGGACAGACGACTAATAGGCCACAAAAAGTTCTTCCTCCTCGGGCTCGTCCCTAAGCCGATAGAGTAATTCCGAGTCAAGCACTCGGGAGCTGTAGCTTTCATTTGGCTTATGAGCCAACCTTCTCCTCGGGCTCGTCCCTCTTCCTTTACTTCTCTCTTGCTGCGGCTCCTGGCTTCCCCAAAACGGAAGGACCAACAGACAGATCTTCGCCCCCTACCAAGGGCCTAAGCTCGATGGTCTTAGACCGGCCTGCAAAAAAGAAGAGAAGCAATGAGGACATAGTGTTGAAAAAGAAAGTCTAGTGATACATACTCGGTGAGAGGAATCTTACCGTGAGAACGGGCCTCCCATCGGCCCTTCGAGAGGTCATTCCACGAGTGTTCGACATAAAGAATCTATGAATAAATGCATCCTATCTACTCCTTGAGCCGAGGAATGGCGTTTGGGACTCGAGCGAGGGCTGCACCACAACAAGCACCGATGAGAAAAGAGAAGATAAACATAAAATCATTATTTTAATGAGTTATACTTACGCAATACGTTCCACTTCTCGGTGAACGGCCTCCACTCGGCAGGTATCAGGTCGGCGGTCCTCACCCGGACAAAGCGTCCTTGCCAACCCCAATCTCGATTCTCGTCGATACTTGAAAATGGGGCTTTGCTGGCCCGACGAACAAGCTTTATTAGCCCACCCTCCCCCAAAAAATTCAGAGACTGTACAAGCATAGTAGATGATTGATGGTGAGCGTACGTGAGTTAATTTTGTTCACAAAGAATCGGAGGAGGATCACGATCCTCCACATCGATGGGTCGATTTGGCCGAGGCATACATCGTACCTCCTGCAAAAGTCAAGATGGCCGGGTCCACCGGGCCCAATGTAAAGGGATAAGTGTAAACACTCAAATATCCCTTAACATGGGTAGTGATGTCGTCGTCGGGCCCGGGAATCACTACATCCTTATCCACCCCAGCCTTAGTCCTTTTGAACTGTAGGAAGAATGGCCTCAGTAATGGAGCAGATGTACCGTGACATCGCCTCGCATCGGCCTTGAACCAAAGAGGGCTTTTCGACCTTAAAGTCATCGTTAATCGAACATCCCAGGGACGAACATTTTCAAGGGGGGCTCGACTGCAGGTTCATCAGTGGCCGTGCCCGGAGCGGACCTCTCGAGAGCGACCACATCAGGGGGTCTCCTCGACCTTAGTGGTCGGCTACGAAGAAGAAGGAGCATCTTTCTGGGGAACGGCCTTAGAAGTCTTTGCCATTTTATCTGTATAAGAAGGTTTGAAAGTATGAAGGAGAATGAGGAGATAAAGGGTGAGAACTGGCTAAGAAAATCAAGCACACTGGCTTAAGTGATGGGTAAAAGAAAGGTTACAATGTGAAGAACGAAGGTAAGAGTATTGAAGGATGAAGGAAAGTAGTGATATCTTGAAGGATCGAAGGTAGAAACTTGGTCAAAAGTAGAAAATGAACAAAATAAGGGGTATTTATAGGGGCTTCGCGCCATTTCGCATCCAGGAGCGGCCTGCCGACGACTGACACGCGTTGGGGATCATTATGACATGACTGACTGAACGTTTCAGTTTCTTTGTCGTTTTATGTCACATCGTGTTGAAGAAGAGATCGAAGAACTCATGTCGTTCCTCGTCGTGTCCGTAAAACTTACTCTCCGAGAAGCGAGGGAACTATCTGTATACGGGTGAAACTAGACCCATGAGACGATCCAGTTTTCGATAAAATAAATCGAGTAAGGGACGTGATGACAAGGAGACGGAGTCGAGGTAAGGGACTCATCGATACAGGTTCTAGGGGCACGACGCCCACCCTCGAGAATATCAGGGACGTGACCCCGGTATTGGTCCAAATCTTAGAAGACTTCAGAGAGCATTATCGGGCGACCAAACATGATTAACAGGATGCCGTGATATCCGTGACCAGCCGGATATCGCGGCTTGGATCTCGACCCGTACCGGCGAAAATTCGGTGATTAGTTAAATAAAAGATTTTTTACCTTTTATAAAATTGTACCTAGAGTATGACTCCCCTACTATATAAAGGGGGAAGGGGTCTGATTATTCATTGATGACATTGTAACACGCATACCAAGGCAATATACTATTATCTTTCTGTTATTCAGAGCTCTTACGTTTGTTGATTAGTGTTTCATTATTATAAGCCCAGGATCGAATATGGATACCTTATTGAGGCGGCCCTCGAGTCCAGAATCATCCCCTTTAATTTCAAGCGGTTTGATAATTTATTACATCTCTTATCTATTCATTCTAGGAATCTTTACCGTTTGTATTGAATAAATCCACGTATTCTTAAAATCACTTATAAATTTAATTATTGCCCCTTTTTAGGGTAAACAGTGACATAGGCGATATATGATTTTGCCGAGATCTCCCACTTTGTAAAAGACGATCATGGTAATAACTGTTAAGCGATTAACCGAATATCACTTAAGTGATCATAAATTGTATATGAACAATCCTATAAATAACTCATAAGCAGTCAACTAGAGATCACTTAGGCTAACAAAAAATAATACATGATAGATCTTGAATATGTTAAGTGAAAAATTACTGATCAAATAGCTATTTGGAGTTCCTAGAGCTTCTCGTAAGGCTCGGAGGACCTAAAATTGGAATAAAGCCATAACTCGAAGACAAAACATCATTTTCCCCGATAAAAAAGAAAATTCCATAAAGGGAAATATTCAAAAGTTCCAACCGAGACATAACTGTCCTCCAAANAGGCAATATACTATTATCTTTCTGTTATTGAGAGCTCTTACGTTTGTTGATTAGTGTTTCATATTATAAGCCCAGGATCGAATATGGATACCTTATTGAGGCTGCCCTCGAGTCCAGAATCATCCCCCTTTATTTTCAAGCGGTTTGATAATTTATTACATCTCTTATCTATTCATTCTAGGAATCTTTACCGTTTGTATTGAATAAATCCACATATTCTTAAAACCACTTATAAATTTAATTGTTGCCCGTTTTTAGGGTAAACCGTGACATAGGCGATATATGATTTTGCCGAAATCTCCCACTTTGTAAAAGACGATCATGGTAATAATTGTTAAGCGATTAACCAAATATTACTTAGGCGATCATGAATAGCATATGAACAATCCTATAAATAACTCATAAGCGGTCAACTAGGGATTACTTAGGCTAACAAAAAATAATACATGATAGATCTTGAATATGCTAAGTGAAAAATTACTGATCAAATAGCTATTTGGAGTTCCTAGAGCTTCTCGTAAGGCTCGGAGGACCTAAAATTGGAATAAAGCCATAACTCGAAGACAAAACATCATTTTCCCCGATCAAAAAGAAAATTCCATAAAGGGAAATATTCAAAAGTTCCAACCGAGACATAACTGTCCTCCAAAATCCAAAGACTAATATTTATAGTCTATCGAGTTGTACTTTTTATCAGTCATCGCCGGTCATTTGAACAAACGTACCAATTCATTTTCGGCCCATTCGGGCCTTCCACAGCCCGGCTCAAAACCTTTTCCTTTTCTCTCTTTCTTTACGCAGGGCCCGTCGGAGCTCTTCAATTCTCAAACTTCCGATCGATTCACCGCTGCCGGAGATCTTATCTTTCTGTTTCCTTCGATTTCATGAAGCAATTATAGAACTTCGAGAACCCATTCCCTCATTCATTGAAAAAACGCATTTGAGGGGGGTGGGTGGGGGAAGAAAAGAGAAGAAATAAATTCGAACAGAAATGTCTAGGCAAATGGCAAATGCTGCGTTCCACAAATCCAAAACCCTCGATAACAAATATGTAATGATTTATTCACCTTATGTATTTGACATACATATTGAGAATTTAGTGTTAGTTGTTATATACATAAACATTTTAATTTTTGTTCATATGTATATGTTTACCTCTGTCTCTATTTTTCAGGTTTTTCTTATACAGAGAACTTCTAATACTGTTTATCATTTGTATTTGCATAATATTGGCATGAGATTGCGTATGTTGGCATGAGATGAGTTTAAATAGAATGACATGGTCAGTGAAGATCCATATAGTCGGCCTCAACTTGTTTGTGACCAAATCATAAATGTTGTTGTTGCTGTTGTTATTCATTTAGTTGCTATATTTCGAGTACTTGTATAAAGGGCAGCCCGGTGCACAAAGCATCCCGCACTTATGCAGGGTCCGGGAAAAGGCCGCATCCCAAGAGGTGTGATGTAGACATCCTACCCTAATGCAAGCATTAGTGGCTGCTTCTACGGCTCGAAACCGTAACCTATAGTTAAGACAGAGATAACTTTACCGTTGCTCCAAGGCTCCTCTTCATTTCGAGTACTAGTATGCTATGAAGAAACGCAAACTAGAATTAAAGTTTCAATCTTTTTAAGCTTCCTTGCATTTTCTAATTAAGTGAGATTATGACACCCAACCAGCGGAGACAAAGAACACTAGGTGATTTCTTCTCATCTGTCTAAGCCAAGGTGGGAGAGTTTACCCGATACTTGTGCTGGTGGGAGTAGCAGGTACTCGGTGAAATAATCGAAGTGCGTGCAAGTTGGTTGGACGCTTCTGTCATCAAACAACAAAAAATGAGATTATGGGTTGAAATATTTAGTGGTATGGATTATTAGGGGAAAATTTTGTTGCTTTTTGTCTCGGGCATGTCAGGGTTTTGGAATTTTTCTGCTGAGCTATTAAAAATTGCGAAGGTCTAAACAAAGTAGTATATATCTTAGTTTAATATATGTGTTCTATGTTTGTCTATATTTGAGTTCAAAGCAAATTTTGTTGCTCTTTTCGGAATTGAGGCATAGCTGTTCAATTGACTGATTGATAATTGTCTTTGTGGATTGAAGATGCTTGGAGATGAGATTGGGAAGGGAGCTTATGGTCGAGTCTATAAAGGTCTGGATTTGGAAAATGGAGACTTTGTTGCAATTAAGCAAGTCTCTTTAGAGAATATTGCTCAGGAGGATCTCAACATCATTATGGTACATCGTCACTTCTTAGCTAATTGTTTACTAAAGAGGAAAAAAATAGAAGTCCTGATTTTTTTCAACTTCGTGTGTTAACACATGTACATTGTGTCTGCAAATATGCATCTATGGGAATCAATTTGCTCAGTTTTCTTGATAACCCAGCTTTTGCTACTTATATCCTTTGATATAAAGTTGGAATTACAGCCAGTTGTATAAATATTTACAATCAGGGTTACTGTTAGTAGTTAGTACTATAATTATTTTGTTGGGGCTCCTGTCTTTCTTCGTGTTACTGCAAGCGCGCACCCACAATCTGGGAAATTTGTTCCTAAATCCAGCTGGCTAGGAAGAAGATTATGTGTTGTTTATACTAAGACAAACACAACAATGGCTATTTGGTTGCGGATCTAAAGCGAAAAATCGAACCTTGAAATAGATTTAATCCTCTTGGACAGTACTTTAACTATTGTACTTGTGTATTTCAGTCATTGATGGATTGATGTTAGGATGACTACCTTTTCTTTTCTGAACAATGATTGCTTGCAAGTGCAGATGGACTTGGTTAGTGTTGAGCTTCCTTTTCCTTGCTCTGGCACCACTCCCAGCCCCCAGACCTGTTGGCCGTTCTAATCAATTGGCAACTCGGTTCTGATGATTTTTTGTAGTTGTTATTGCTACCAATTCCCACATCTGATTCCTTGCTATGGTTCCTATTGGTCCCGTAGAAGATTTCCTGCAGTTGTGGTGACAATTGCAGCCGCTGATTTCCTAATTCAGATTCAGTTGGCGTGATTCACTTCTCCCTCCTGGATGTAAATTATGCCACTCTTGCTTTGTTAATGCCGGCACTTCCTGAAACAGATCCCTAAACTCCTCTTTGTGTTGGAATTGCCCATAGTGATTGGTTGTGGGACCAAGTTGTCAGGTCTCCCGGTTAGGGGTCGAATCACAGGGATATTTTCTTCTCCTGTTCTCCAACCTTATTCTTCCTGGCTTCTGCCTCTTGAAGAGACTGAGGAATGGCAATGGAACTCACATTTACTTTACAATAATATTATTTAAATAGATAAATTATTTTAATATTTATTATGAATCATCCTAATTAAGTTTTCAATTTTATTTAATTAAATGTAGAAGACAAAATCACAAAGTACATCAGGATTTTTAATCAATATAAATATTGTTAAACCAAAGTAATAGTAGTGGACATGTTCGAACCCGGTTGAGCCCTATGTTAAAGCATTTATTTCTTCATCAGAAGTAATAATAGTCCACATCTTATATAACTTCTTAATTTTTGGTACATATAGTTTGAGAAACAAATGGTTAAATTGATAAGAGGTAATTTGGTAAATATGAAGTTTCCTAAATATATTTTTGTCTTGAAAAAATTACTTTTTCTACTTTTCCTTTTACTTTTAAGGAGAAATTACAAAATTCTACTTCTTCCTGTACTAGAAGAACTGCTTGTGCTAATACGTAGAATTTCTTATTATTTTTCTAAGATGATTAATACCTTTAACCACCCAAAAAGATTCTTATTTTTTTTTTGAAAAAATAAGTACTTTAAAATTTTCAGTAGTTTGGCCAAACTGGCTATTAAACCTTTGTATTGTTTGATAGAAATAATGCTTGACTTTTATTTCCTCCGAACATTCTCTTAAGTAGATATCACATAGGACAAAATAGGAAAGCTACAGTTAAGGATTAAAATTAAAATCTTCTTTCATAGTGAAAATACTTAGAAAAATAGAATCTCTTATTAGAAACAAAATTACTAGTTAATGACTCTTAGAAGAATGGAATCTCTTATTGGAAACAAAATTACTAGTTAATGACTCTTACTATACTGAAAATGCTTGCCAAAATAGAATTTCTTACCAGAAACGAAGTTACTATAATGAAAATACTTGCCAAAAATAGGATCTCCCAATTAGTGTTGGTCTTCCTTATTGTCTCCAGTATGTTTTTCCGACAAATCATCCGTAACATTTGGTTGTGTTAAATTAAGGTCTGATAATTACTGATATGTGCATTGTGTCATTTGATGAATTGTATTATGTTCTTGACTTAATGTGACTTACGAGTTGTTCTTTTCTTTGGATGCTATACTTGGTCGGATGCATTAATGTCACAGCAAGAGATTGATTTGCTTAAGGTAAAGATCTCTTACCTCTTTTGTCCTGATCATAGCATTCTCCAACCCTCCCAAGGAGGAGAAAGAAACAAAAGGAAAATAGAATGCACCTGAAGGTATACTTTTCAGTAAGGACAATTAAACCTGTGTGATCATATTTTCTTTTGTTCTCCAGAATTTGAACCACAAAAACATTGTGAAGTATCTTGGATCCTTAAAGACAAAGACTCATCTTTTCATAATTCTTGAGTGAGTGAGCTTGAAACATATTTTCATATTTTTTTGCTTTATTTCTGAAAGAGACTAACTAATTGAAATTCTGATACTTCTTTAAAGGTATGTAGAGAATGGTTCACTTGCCAACATTGTCAAGCCAAACAAATTTGGGCCTTTTCCAGAATCTTTGGTTGCTGTTTACATCTCTCAGGTTTCATATTGAGTGCCAAATTAGGTGTCTCTCAGATTAGATGTGGAAGTTTCAGTTTTTGATGGCTCTGTTCTGTCGTAGGTATTGGAAGGGTTGGTTTATCTACATGAGCAAGGTGTAATTCATAGGGATATCAAGGGTGCAAATATATTGACAACTAAAGAGGTTTTTAATCGCACCCCCTTTTCTGATTTTGCTACATTCATGCAGGGAAATTCCTACTCTCTTTGTTCCATTTTTTGTGGCTTTATTACTATTTGGGTCGTCAGAGAAAGCTTTTGTTGTTTCTTTGACCACAATTTTCTAATTTTTTTAAATAAATATTTCGATTTATTAACTATAGGGACTAGTAGTTCTTTTTACGTAGTTCCACAATACGAAATTTTTTACTTAAAAAACTCAGAATCTATATCCGAATTCAGACTGAAAATTAAGTAGTTTGACCTTCGTATTCCGAACCCCGCCACATAAAATGAGATGACTGGAGTAACTAGTTATTTTCTCATTGTGCTATTATCTGATTTCTTTTGTCCCTTGTTTAGGAGAAAGAAGTTTCATGAGTTCTATAACTGCATGGCTAATTACTTGCATTTCCAATCTCATTGTTACCATCCATTCTCATTTAGATTATAAATTCAGCTCAAGTAAACTTTTGCTGATGTGTGTGTTTGCCTTTCCTAATATTTTTTTTCTTGATAATTTTTGTGTGCAGGGTTTAGTGAAACTTGCTGATTTTGGCGTTGCAACAAAATTGACAGAGGCAGATGTTAATACACACTCAGTTGTTGGAACACCATATTGGATGGCACCTGAGGTGTTGAAAACTTATTTTGCGTGGTGTCTATATTTGGATTGACATTTTGTTTTTCTTTCTTGCCTGTTATTCACCTCTGAAAGGGAAGAGAACTTTCTTTGAATTAGTTATCGACTAGCTGTTGCTTAGCTGAGATTTCTATCTTGTATATTATCATGCACATGGTGTTCCTTAGAAGGAAATCAAGTACAACTAAAAGCTTTGAGTATCTTAGCTTGACTTATTTTACCGTTGTAAGAAGCCACCTTTTAAAAGGCATAATTCAGCATGTCAATGTGATGTGTTGAAAGTAGACTTTTTTTTTGAAATGGTAAGGTTTTACTCTTAGGCATCACTGAGAATGTGCTGGAATTGAAATGGTAAGTTTTTACTCATAAACAGTACTAAGAGGGATTGCACAAGAAATCGCAGAAGACTTGGAATACCATTCCTCAAGCCATTTGGTGGACTGTTTGGCTTGAAAGAAATAGAAGAATTTTTGAAGGCAACAGGAGAAACATACATAGCCTTAAACAAAGATGTATATGTTTGCAAGCTTTTTGGTTCAACCTGCTTATTGTACATGATGAAGTTGGATTTCTAGATACAATAGTGGAACTGCACATTTTGTAATTATGTCTTTTAGCACTGGCTTACTGCAAGTATTTATAAATCTTCGATCACTAATAAAAAAAAAAAAAGACTCTGCTGGAATTATGTACGTTGTGCCAAAAGTAAGAAGACAAAAGTATAGCCCTGTCTAAATGTATAGGGATTCTAGGAGCTGTAGAATAGATTCAGCTTCATTTGCCAGTTCCATTCTACACCAACAGTAAAACAAAAAGTGCCGCTGTCCTCTATCCTCCGGATGTGATTGTGCTCATCTTCAAAGCATCTCAAGTTCCTCTCTTTCCAAACAGTCCACCAGATTCAAGCTGGTATAGTGTTCCACCATGTTATCTTTCTTCTCTCTGAACCTGCCCTGATCCAGCTTTTCAATAAATCAGCATTGTTGTTTGACATGGGCCATTTGACTCCCAGGAAGTTCCAAAATAATTAAAAAATCTGAAAGTAGACTTTCTTCTTCTGGAAAAGAATGCTAAACCACCCAAAAAGCAAATAGTTTGAATGGACAGTTCTCTGGTTAGAAAAAGGAAGAGAATGGGATTTGTTGAAATATTCTGCTGGTTATATTAGTGATAGCAGAAACTTGCACCTAGAAGATCTATCCTTAATGCTTTCTGGTGTTTCAGGTGATTGAAATGTCGGGAGTATGTGCTGCATCTGACATCTGGAGTGTTGGCTGTACAGTTATAGAACTTCTTACGTGTGTACCTCCGTACTATGATCTTCAGCCCATGCCTGCTCTCTTTCGGATTGTACAGGTGAGTTTTAGTTATGCTATGTCTTTTTGTCTTTACGTATGAGGAAGATGAGGATAATATTTTGAATTAAGGTAGTGGTGATATTCCTTATTCCACTAGCTCGAATAAAATGCTACTGAGTGGTTAAGGGCTGCTTTTACGATCTTCATCGATTTAATGGATCCTTATCTATTTCCAGGATGATAATCCCCCAATTCCAGACAGCCTTTCTCCTGCTATCACTGATTTTCTGCGCCAGTGTTTTAAGAAGGTAATAGAATATATTAATCCTGCATCAATTAAGTCTTGGTACTTGATATTTTCTAGTTTATTGGTTTAATGAGGCAAAAGGGAGACTGCTGTGCGTTTGGATTGGGAAGATATGAGAAGTTACAGGTGACATGACCTAAGTTGTTTACTCTCACATTTATAATGCTCAAAGGATGAAAATAGTCTGATGTTGGACTTGGATCTAATAGAACTACAAGATCACCGGCCTCTATATAATTGGCATTTTTAAAGTAACGGAGTTCTATAATATTGTCAAAATTTGGAGGCGGGCAGGATGAACAATATGAGGCTTTTTTGGCAGGCATGGTTGATGTTGTAAAGTAATGAGGAGAATCTTCAACTACATTTTCTGACATTAATGTAGTTGCAGAAATCCATCCAAACATTTTGTTAAATGGAAATTTGAAGCTTTAGATACCTTGGAGATTGATAATTTTTATGATTTTGTCTTCTCGCTAGTTTAGCCCTTGACTACTCCAATAGATTTTGGTAACTATAGATTAGCGTGTTTCAGGATGCTAGACAAAGACCTGATGCTAAGACACTACTTTCACATCCATGGATACAAAACTCAAGGCGTGCTTTGCAGTCCTCACTCCGTCATAGTGGGACGATAAGGTAGATTTTGTAATGTACTCTTAGTTTTTCTTTGATAACTGTGAAATCTCCGAGGGTCAGTGGCACACAGTTCGAGACACAGTGGATAATGGGCCCGCCCCTCTACTCTTTACACTTAAACACCAGGTTCTTATCTGTGTTAGGGTGCGAACCCATGACTTGCGTTCAATCCACACATCAGGGGCTGCGATCGGGCCACTAGACCGAGCCCCGGGGATTGTAAAACACTCCTAGTCATCATTAGTCTAGTACTTTTCCTCTGGGTTTCCCCCTAAATATCCGTTCTTCAACGGTATAGTTTTTTGATCCACACCATGTTTTTCTTGCATTTATTATCTTTTAGAAATATAGAAGAAGATGGATCGGCTGATACAGATGCATCGAATGAAGATGATAAGGGTGCTGCTGGAAGCTCTTCTTCGGACAAAGCAAAAGTATTTTTCTTTGGAGTTTCTTTAATATGATGAAAATATCAATTAAGCAATATAGTGATACTCTCCGAATCCAGGAATCTTGTTCAGTGTTGGCATCACCTGAAGTCTCGGAGATTAGCAAGTCAGAAGAGGTTGATGGCTCAACTAGTAATCACTTAGAAGGAAGAACTGATAATATTGAAGATCAATTTACGTCAGATCAAGTTCCAACTTTAGCAATCCATGAGAAGTTTCCTATTCAAAGCTGTGCTGATGGATTGGCTGTGAATAATGAATCAACGCTTCAAAGTTCAACAGACTTGGTTGAGCCTGAGAAAGTTCTTGCAAACGGTGAGCTTGAATCTAGTCAATCCAAGGGTGGAAATAATGTAGGTAAGAAGGTTGAAGAAAAAGGACGTGGCATTAATGCTTTTTCTGCATCATCCAGTTCTGGACAAAAGAACCCAGATCATAGTCCTAGAAAGGTAAAGTTTATGCTTATAATTCTTATTTTTGATTTCTCAATGTCATTGCCAAAGAAATCACTACAGGATTCCTAATGTTTTTTGCTTGAAATGTACTGTTGATGAGGTGTTCTTTTTTGCATCTATTGAATGCATATCAATAAATTCACTTCTTTGAGAAAAAATGTAGAGGATATGCTTATAATTCCTATTTTCTTTTTGCTGCTTGCTGAACAAGATCCTTCTTTTTCAATGTTAGAAAATTAGTAAACAAGTCTTTAGTATTTAGCTGTCATAAGCTGGAGATGATAACTTTTACACAACCTCTTGTGTTGTAGGTTTAATCCAATTATGACCTTTTCTTTTGTTGTATGTTATCTATGCAAATGGGATGATTTTGATGTCAGTTATCAAGTCTAATTGGTGGAACTGTGTTGGTGTGACTAACTTTTATGAATAGTAGTTTATAGGAAGAGGTTGGTAAGTACATGTCCTGCCTGAGCTCAGAGTTCTAATTTAGAAAAGAATATTTATCTCTGGTTTCGGGGTATTCACTTGTTTTTGTTTCTATAATTTCATCCATGTTATGTACGTTCATCTCACGCTTGTTAAAGGGGATTGATTTTCTTTCCCAAGATCATCTCTGATCTATTTTGAAGCTCAACTCTGCTTGTGTTTCTTTGCTCCTTTATGTCTTTTGCGCTGCATCAAACGTTACTCAATGTTCTTGTGTCGTCTATTTAACTGCTTGTTATTTTATGCTGAATCATATTCGTATCTATTCTTATCTGAAAATTCGTGAAGGCTGTGAAGACATCAGTAGTTCCGCGAGGAAATGAACTGAGCAGATTTAGTGACCCCCCTGGTGATGCTTCTTTGGATGATCTGTTTCATCCATTGGAGAAAAACCTGGAGAGTCGCGCTGCTGAAGTTTCTCTTTCTTCATCATCTTCACAAATCGCTCAAAGCAATGCAGTTTCCGAAACTGGAAAGAATGATTTGGCAACAAAGTTGAGGGCCACAATTGCTAAGAAACAAATGGAGAGTGAATCAGGACCAGCAAATGGTGGTGATTTACTCAGCATCATGATGGGTGTGTTGAAGGAGGATGTAATAGACATGGATGGTTTAGTATGTGTGCTTATTCTTTTTGCTTGGTTTATGCATATTCTTTATACCTGACTGTCTTTCTCCTCTCATTATCTTAATTCTTTATTTTTTGGATGCTTTTTCAGGGCTTTGATGATAAATTGCCGACAGAAAATCTTTTTCACCTTCAGGTACTCGTAGACATGTTTTCTTGACTTATTTGTCTGTGGACGCCTTGACCTTTGTCTTTTTGAAAAGTTAAGGTAAACCTGTAGCACTATTTCAGCCTCATTTACATATTCCAGTCTACAGCAAAAGCAAAAAGAAAATGTGTGAGACGAGCTTCATTGCTCACTATCCATGTGAAGCAAAGCAAACCTTGATTGGAGCTTTGGACCTCCAAATTTTTTTCCATAGCCAAGGCTTCGCTAAATAGTCCACCTTTATCGGATCCTTGTACAGAGAACACTCCTTTGCAACTGGGCCTCCATGTAATGCTATCTTTTGTTTCTAATAGCTGCAGAACCATGCTCCACAGATTAATAAATTGAGCAGTCCTCGTTACCTCCCAATCATTAAAATTCCTTCTGAAGTTTATGCTCCAAACCCCATTGATTCTGTAATCAGGTAGTGATGAAGTTTTGTTTACTGCTAAGGGAAACAAATCAGAGAATAAGTTCATCAAAGGGCCATTACCAGCCCAATCATCTATCCAAATGGCAATGCTTCTACCATTGCCAACTTTAAATCCAATTTGGCCGTAAAGCAAGGCCAAAGTGATCCGATGGCCATCCAAACAGAAACTTCAAAGGGTGTTCTAACATACTGGACCGCCATTATCCGTCAACACCATACTTGTTTTTAATTACACTCACCCACAGTGAGTCCATCTCTTCATTAAACCTCCAAAGTTACTTCATTTACAAGCATCTTTTTTGTTGTCTGAGATCTTTAATGCCCAAACCATCTTCTTTCTTGTCTTTAGTTACAGTCTTCCATTTCACCAAGTTGAAGGTTCTCCTCTCCTTGTTGCGTTGCCACAGGAAATTCCTCCCAAGCTTATCAATTCTTTTCTCAATCTTGACAGGCAAACAGAACAAAGAGACATCACATATGTAGGAAGAGAATCAAAAACACTATTTAAAAAATGGTTTTTATGTCTCTACATCATTCAAGTAATATTTTGTCCTCAAACTCTTTGACAGCATTGTATTGTAAAACAGTTGATAAAATCTTATCCTGGAATACTGATACCATAACAATCTGCATGTTATTTATGAGCTGATTCTGAAGCAATAATTATACAATCTCTTCTCTTTTATCTCTTCTGAAAGCAAAATTGAGAACCCATCTGCTTGATAGATTCCTTGGTTGCTACCGTTTTTCTATGTTTTTCTTTGACGAAGAAAATCAACTGTTAAGATTATGGAGGTTTATAAAAAAAATTTAAAAAATATCTCTTTCTTTATTAAAAATGGAGGTTTATAAGTATATTTTCAACACAGCAAAATATCCTTTCTTTAGCAGCACTGTGCCAATTGTTTCATTTTCCATCTCACCGGGGTCTCTTTGTTAGATGCACAATGATTGCAAATAAAGTTTTCTTTGGTTGCTAAAGTTTTAGGTTTGACAAACCAGTACCAGGCACAATCTACATTAGAGCATACATATAACACTTTTCTTCCACATTCTTGAAAATTATGTTTTCTGATTTGCTAATGTATAGAGTTCGTCTCATTTCCTTCTTTTGCAATGAATGAATCATCTTGTGAGATTGTCTTTCTTTCCAATTGAAAAAAGAATATTTACGTTGCTGGAAGGTTTTATCTGGAAGTTTTATTCATCTTACCATTTAATAACTCATAATCAGATCTTAGTAACTAACTATTTGCTACCAAAGCTATGATAACAGGGGAAGAGAAGGGAGGGAGGGGGTATGGAGAGCTTACGCTCAAAAGAGAGTGCAGCCAATAGCCTGTAATAGGGATTTTTAGCTTGTGCCAGAGAAGTATAAGATAATTTTCCTCGTGTATAATCCTGTAATCTCTAGTTTATATACCTTTTCTATATGCTTTATTTGCACTGACCGTTACATAAGTTCTATCTCCGTTAAGTGACATGAATTTCTAGACAAGATAAATGAAAAACCTGACTCACGGATATTTTGGAACGTATCATATTGGCAGGCTGTAGAATTCAGCAAGTTGGTATCATCTTTAAGAACAGATGAATCAGAAGATGTTATTGTGTCAGCTTGTCAGAAGTTAATAGCATTCTTTCATCAACGGCCAGACCAGAAGCTTGTCTTTGTCACCCAGCACGGTTTGCTTCCTCTAATGGAGTTACTTGAGGTTCCCAAAACTCGTGTATGTCTTCATGGTGTGATCGCATTAGTGCTTCAGTCTCTATGCACATTCAACAAGCTGTAGCAGATTTATTTCCGGTTAATCCGTGGACTAATGTGCTTTCATTTTTCAGGTCATCTGTTCAGTGCTGCAAGTACTAAACCTGATTATTCAAGATAACACGGATTCCCAAGAAAATGCTTGTCTCGTTGGCCTTGTAAGTGTTACTAGCATTTATTCTTCTGATTGTACTTTGAATATTTGTAAATAAATGTCTTTTGTTAAGAAATGGGGGTGTATACAAGCCATATACCCAAAAATAGAGAACCTACACCAAAACTTGGTTCTCTACAACATAAACCCAATCTTCTAAACTAATAGGAAGCTCATGGGTACACCAAAAAGAAACTAGAAACAAAAGAAATTTGTAAGTAAATTTTAATAATTTTGAAAAGTAAAGACTGCAAACAATGGTTTTATTGATACTGGGGCTAAACCATTTTTCTCAACTTGTATTTATGTTAAAGATAACACATATTCCCAATGAAATGCTTGTCTTGTTGGCCTTGTAAGTGTTACTTTCAGTTAAACTTCTGGTTCTACTTTAAATATTGATAAAATAAATGTTTAGTAATTCTGAAAGTAAATGCTGCAAACAATAGTTTTCTTGATACTGGGGCATAACTTTTCTCAACTTGTATTGTTTAATTGTCTCGTAGATCCCTGTCGTAATGAGTTTTGCTGCCCCCGATCGTCCTCGAGAAATTCGTATGGAAGCAGCTTGCTTCTTTCAGCAGCTTTGTCAGTCGAGGTATAGAGATTATGGCTCTGGGTTTTTGTGTTGATGACATGAAAAATTGCACACCTTAACTGATGATTGCTTTGTTTACAGCTCCTTGACGTTGCAAATGTTTATTGCTAACCGTGGAATACCTGTTCTTGTGGGCTTTTTAGAAGCTGATTATGCCAAATATAGGTTTGTCTTCTATATCTTTTGATTAGAGCATTTCATTTACGGACGAGATGTCGTAGCTCATGTTTTCTTCACTTCAAATATTTGACTTTAAATGAATGTAGTTTCTCTTGTACAATTATTTTTGGTCTGCAAGAGTGCCATCTAATGCATATATTGGAACTTTGCCTATTGTGGAGTGTGGAAATCTACATTTCGATTTTGTTCATTGTTGGAAGAGAATTTTGTTAATTACAAATGAGTTTGGAGTTAATCGAAGTGTTAAAGCATTTAACTGCAGATATAATTGTGTTGGAGATTTTAGTAATTCACCTTCAAGAATTGCAAAATTGCTTTTGAGGCTGCACAAAACTATTTATTTTTAAAAGAAAGAAATTCTTTAAGAAGTGTCATGACCTGGATATTTTCAATCAGGGACCGAGATAGTAGGTAGTTGAAAAAGACCCGAGTTCAGATAGCAGCGTCACCCTGATTTAAGTGTGGTTGGCATTTAATATAGTGACTCCAATAAATAGTCCTATTTCAATTTTGTCTATGGGTGGATGTGATTCAACAGGTAAGAGCGTTTGCAATGTTCTTGAAGTATGAGCAGATCATACAATTGTTTGATGAGATATCGATAACCAGTGTTATCTCTGAGAGTGACCTTGCTACTTTTGGGGCAATATTAGGCTCCAGACAGACTTGGGTAAAATTTATATTTTTTTTTTTTTTGGGGGGGGGGGG
>AWOL01S0035121.1:0-12211 GCA_000715115.1 Nicotiana otophora
GGTGATAGTAATTAATACAGTTTTATGATATTCCGCACTTATTATATTTCATCTTAGTTAATTGTTATTATTTACTGAATGGAAATAAGGAATTGGTTTAATGATTTTTCTAACGTTGGTTTGCCTAGCAAGTGAAATGTTAGGTGCCATCACGGTCCCGTCGGTGGGAAATTTCGGGTCATGACAGCTAACCACTCTGAAGAGGCTGGGTAAAGGTCTGCATGATATATGGATGAGAAGCATGAATGTGAAAGCATTCGATGGGTCTCAGAGATCCACTATTAGAGAAATCAACCTTGATATGCAGATGGGCCCGACCTAGTTCGACATTGAATTTAAAGTGCTAGACATATCCGCCACCTACAACCTGTTACTGGGACGACCATGGAACCACGCAGTCAGGGCAGTCGCTTCCACTCTGCACCAGGCTGTGAAGTTTGAGTGGAAACATCAAGAGGTGATTATTCACGGGGATGGAGGCAACCCCATCTACGCCAACCTGATCGTGCTAGTTATCAAGAACAAGAGGAAATTGGGAGGAGAAACATACCACTGCATAGAGTAGGTAAACACAATTGAGAAGGATCGATGGTGGAGCAATAAGATAGAAAGCATATTGATGTGGTTGGGATACGAACCAGGTAAGGGTCTTGGCCGAAAGCTTCAGGGGATCACAGAACACATACGACCACAATATTATGACACAACCTTTGGTCTCAGGTAAGCATATACTGTGCAAGAATACCAGGATTGGACACCGCTGTGGCACACCGATTACTATCCGTTAGAACAAACTACACCACCGCTACACTAGACATTCCGCTATACTGATATGATTTGGGGATTCGAGGAAGACAAGATTTTGGCCGGTATAAGGAAGTTGTTTCTGGGCGAAGAAGATATGGACTGCAGTGCAATTTTAGAGAAGGAGGAGGAGGAAGAGGAAGACCTTACCATTCAAACAGTGGGAGAAGGAGTTATTCTCAAGAACTGGACTATTGTACCATCCCGGGCTCATCGAGTGACTGGATAGCCTTGGCAAAAATATCATGATTTATTTTCAAATTATTTTTGGGCATTTAAGACATTTTCAGTGTTTTGTTTTGAAATAATTACTCGAGCCATCGAGTTGTACTTGTTAATAATTTTAAGTTTTAATGCATTATTGCTTCTCATTTATTTATTATTTTTCTATATTATTTTTTAGCGTAATTATTACATATCCTGATGAACCTACGATTGTGACATGTAATGAGATAACGCAACATAAGGAAAGTGATTCGAAAGATTTGGAAGATGATATAATACCTGAGAAAGTTGTCAAAAAAGTAGAAATTTTGAAAACAAACCGAAGTCCAATTTGTAAGAAAATGAGGTAGTTAACTTAGGAGATTCTGAAACGGTCAAGGAAACTCGCATCAGCATTCATCTATCACCATCAGAGAAGGAAGAGTACATCCGATTTCTAAAAGAATATGTAGATATTTTCGCATGGTCCTATGATGAGATGACTGGGTTAAACACATCCATAGTAGCTCACAGGATACCAACCAACCCCATGTGTTTGCAGGTAAAGCAGAAGCTAAGAAAATTCAAGCCAGATATGAGTCTGAAAATAAAGGAGGAGTTTACCAAGCAAATTAAAGCCAAGGTCCTTCGCGTGGTCGAGTACCCAACCTGGCTAGCCAATATTGTGCTGGTTCCGAAGAAAGATGGGAAAGTCAAAGTGTGCGTTGACTATCGAGATCTGAACAGAGCAAGTCCTAAGGATGATTTCCCATTGCCCAACATACACATACTGATAAAAAACTGCGCCAAGCATGAACTTCAATCCTTTGTGGATTGCTTCGCGGGATACCACTAGATTTGGATGGATGAAGAAGACGCTGAAAAGACAGCCTTTATCACACCATGTCGGATATATTGTTACAAAATGATGCCATTCGGTTTGAAGAATGCTGGGGCCACCTACATGAGGGCCATGAAGACTCTTTTCTACAACACGATACACAAAGAGATAAAGGTGTATGTGGATGATGTTATCATCAAATCTAAGAGAAGTTCAGATCACATATCAGACCCGAGGAATGTTTTCGACCGACTTCGAAAATATAATTTGAAGTTGAACCCTGCAAAATATGCCTTCGGAGTCCCTGCTGGGAAGTTGTTGGGTTTCATCATTAGTCATCGTGGTATTGAGCTAGAACCATCAAAAATCAAAGTTATTCAGGACTTGCCACCGCCAAAGAACAAGAAAGATGTGATGCATTTTCTGGGATGCCTCAATTATATCATTTGTTTTATAGCACAACAACGGTGATATGTGAGTCGATCTTCAAGATGCTATGACAAACTGGACCGAAGAATGTCAGAATGATTTCGATAAAATCAAGGAGTACCTATCTAAACCGCCTGTGTTGGTCCTACCAGAGCCAGGAATACCTCTGTTATTGTATCTGTCTATGTTGGATGGAGCCATTGGTTGCATTCTAAGGCAACATGATGAAACCGGTAGGAAAGAGCAAATAACATATTATCTGAGTAAGAAATTCACACCTTACGAGGCCCGGTACTCTTTGCTGGAGTGCACCTATTTTGCTTTGACATGGATATCCTAGAAGTTGAGACATTATTTCTGTGCATACACCACATATCTCATATAAAGGATGGATCCACTAAAATATATCTTTCAGAAATCTATGCCCACGGGTAAGTTAGTAAAGTGGCAGAAATTGCTAAGTGAGTTCGACATCATCTATGTCACTCAAAAGGGACTCAATGGGCAAGCGTTGGCCGATCACTTAGTAGAGCACCCTATAGACGGAGAATACGAACCATTGAAGGCATATTTTCCGGAAGAGGAAGTGTTATTTGTAGGTGAAGATATTGACGAAACATATGACCGTTGGAGGATTGTTTTGAGAAAGTAGCAAACTTCAAGGGAGTGGGCATCGGAGCTGTTTGAGTATCAGAAATAGATTAAAATTATCCGATATCCGCAAAGCTCAAGTTCCCGTGCACCAACAATATGGTAGAATACGAGGCTTGCATCTTGGGACTCAAATTGGCCATCAACATAAATATTCAGGAGTTGCTGGTAATCGGAGATTTAGATCTACTGGTACATCAAGTGCTTGGAAAGTGGGCTACCAAGAACACTAAAATATTGCCATACCTACATTGTGTATAAGATTTGATCAAGAGGTTCACAAAGATAGAATTCAAACATGTTCCAAGGATTCAGAATGAGTTCGCAGATGCGTTTTCTACCTTGTCTTCCATGATACAACATCCAGTCACTAATTTCATCGATCATATCCTGATAGAGATTCATAAACAACCAGCATATTGCGCTCATGTTGAAGAAGAGTTTGACAGAAATACATGGTTTCACGATATCAAGGATTATTTGGAGAAAGAAGAATACCCATAAAATGCCACATACACTCAAAAGCGCACGCTTCGAAGATTGGCCAACCACTTCTTTCAAAGTAGATGAACTCTTTATAGAAAAACTCCTGATTTGGGATTGTTGCGATGTGTCGATGCCAAGGAGGCATCTAGATTGCTCAAATAAATACACACCGGAACCTACGGACCTCAAATGAACGGGTACATTCAGGCCAAATAGATATTAAGGGCAGGATATTTCATGATGACTATGGAGACGGACAACATTAAGTATGTACAGAAGTGCCAAAAATGCCAGGTACATGCTGATATGATACGAGTACCACCCAACAAACTTAATGCAACAAGTTCACCCTGGCCCTTATCTGCTTGGGGCATGGATTTCATCGAACCAATTGAGCACGCTGCTTCAAATAGACATAGGTTCATTTTGGTGGCTATAGATTACTTCACAAAATGGGTTGAAGCTGCTTCCTATAAAGTTGTAACTAAGAAGGTCGTAGCATATTTTGTCCCAGATCGTATTATTTGTCAATTTGGAGGACCTGAGTCAATCATTACCTACAATGATGCCAATCTCAACAGTGATTTGATGAAAGCCATGTGTGAAACATTCAAGATCAAGCACCAAAATTCTACAACATACAGGCCGCAGATGAATGGGGTCGTAAAAGCTGCCAACAAGAACATCAAGAAGATATTGAGGAAGATGATGGACAAATACAAGCAATGGCATGAGAAGCTACCATTTGCTTTGCTCGAATACTGCATCACAGTTCGTACGTCAACTGGGGCAACACCTTATTTTCTGGCCGATGGTACTAAAGTTGTTATACCCGCCGAGGTAGAGATTCCTTCCCTAAGAATCATAAAAGAGGCCAAGCTCAGCGATACAGAATGGGTACAGAGCCGGTATGAGCAACTAGCTCTCATTAACGGTAATAGGATGAACGCAGTGAGTCATGGCCAACTCTATCAGAATAGAATGGCAAGGGCTTTAAATAAAAAGGTTAGATCGAGGCAATTCACATTGGGGCAGTTGGTGTTGAAACAGATCTTCCCGCATCAAGACGAAGCAAAAGAGAAATTCTCACCCAATTGGCAAGGCCCTTACATGGTTCACCGAGTACTGATAGAAGGAGCGCTTATATTTGCAGAGATGGATGAAGAAATATGGCAAAAACCTATCAATTCAGATGCAATCAAGAGATATTATGTTTAAGATTATGTTTGCACTTTCTATTTGACGTAACCTGAACTACGCTAGATCCGATTCCTGTTTAAGAGGGGATATGTAAGCAGCCCAGCTTTCGATCACATCATAATGAAATCTTCATCCCCCTCTACGTCAGGAACTGGGGCAAGATTTCGAGTTTTGTCAATCTCATTACGTCTGGGATTGCCGAGAAGTATATTGTCGAGAGTATGCATTTAAATTAAGGTAGAATTTTGAGGATGGTCCTCAAAATTCCCATTTGAGAAGGTCGCAATGTCTCAAAGCGTGTTGCAGTCTCCGATTCGACAAAACTATTCATAACAACTGCATTTTTTATAAATAATTTATCACAAATGCATATTTTTTGAAAATTTCATTTTATGTAGTATCGGACGTTACCTAGGGTAACTCCTAAAAGGCATCAAGACAAGGAGAAAAAACGAAATGAAGAATCAAAGACATGAACCAATCTTTCCCTTGAAACTCACGATTCTTCTTTGGATGCAGGCACAATGGACACGTCTGCAAATATATGCATACAATAAGATCAATATCTTCACACTGACAGAAGTCTCCAAGCACAAACGTGTCAAGCTAAGGACCACTCTTCCCTCTCACATTTAATCATTGTTTTTCCTGATTCTTTGCATAGGGCTAAGCATTGCCCTCATCATTGCATAAGGCTAAGTACTGCCTTCCTTTCCATAAGACTAAACATTGTCTCTATCACATTGCATAAGGCTAAATAATGTCTTCCATTGCATGAGACTAAGCACTGTCTCCATCACATTGCATACGTCTAAGAACTGCCTCCATTATTGCATAAGGCTAAACACTGCCTCTTTTTGCATGAGACTGAACATTGTCTCCATCACATTACATAAGTCTAAACACTGCCTTCAGTTGCATAAGACCAAGCATTATCGTCTTCGCATTGCATGAGGCTAAGCATTGCCTCGTTTATTGTATAAGGCTAAGCACTCCCTTCCTCTGCATGAGACTAAGCATTGTCTCCATTACATTATGTGAGGCTAATCATTGCCTCTATTAATGCATAAGGCTAAGCAATGCCTTCCTCTGCATAGGGCTAAGCACTGCCTCATCTCATACAAGTCTAAGTGTTGAGTTGCCTCGTTCTCGCATACAACTAAGCATCAACTGTTCCCACTATCAAACAATTGATGTCTCCGCATCTTTGCATTTCATGGGCTAAAACATCCCCACATTGTCCGAAGGAATCATAGTCTGAAGGCATCATCCACATAGACCAAAGACATCATGTCATGGCCTGAGGATCTCTCAAAACTGCACATTATTATTAAAAAGTGTCATAGTCCAGAGGCACCATCCTCATGGCCCGAGGACACTATTTCATGGCCTGCGAATCCCTTATCATACGCTTCACAACCCGGTACGTCATGGTCTAAGGACATCATCCTCATCGTCCAAAGAAAACTCTCATGGTCCTAAGGGAATTTGGATCATGCTTGAATTTTCACAATAACCCCATATATATTTACATGCATCGTGTTTTAAGTTTTGTAGGTAACTCGAGAGGTAACCGTCCTACAAACGGGAGCAATTCTTGCTCCGATTTGCATTCACAACTTTCACATCCTTTGACTATCTCAAACATAACCAATGACCGCCAATTGATTATTCGTGTTCCGTAACCGCCCAAACATCTATCTCGAATACCCGAAATATTCAAATTCACATTCATAGCTACGCTTTAAATTATCCATTACTCATGACACCATCCTATACAAAAGAACTTTCCTTGAAATAACTCCATCGGTTTTATCCATCGTTGGATGTAGAACTACACATGGCCTGATTCCCATAACACTAGGGATATGTAGGCAACTCAGGAACCAAGGTTTGGCCCTCATTGTTTTTCAAAAAACACATCATCCTCACTCATTTCAGACAAAATAGGTCATCATTGTTAATACCCTGTTTTGCCCTCATATTTCATAAATATCATATATACTTTCGAAATATCATTTTTTGTATCATCCCCAACTTATAAGAGTCATATAAGTATTTTCTATAATTTTCCATCCTTTTTAAGGCTTTAAAGTTGATTTTCTTGCATTTAAATTGTTCAAATATTTATTGATTACCCTTTCAAATTATTTTGTGATGACTTAATCATCCAAATTTATTATTTACACCCACATATATGTTTTATAATATTTTTACTTAATTGCATATAAATACATTTGTAGATTTAGCTATTTATACAATTTTTGCAATAATAGCATGTATTATATACACAATTACATTATCTTTTATACTAAAATAGCATTATTTATACTTTATAATATTAAGCTATTATGTTTAATAATTTTACAGCATAAATAATATTTTTATTATTTATCAATCAGTTTTTATAAATTATTTTAAATACTTTTCGCATATTTAATTTCATAGCCCAATTACAAGACAATTTTCGGACCCAAATACCAGTCCAGACCTCAAATATCTTTAGCCCAATCCCTTGGCCCAAAACCAAAAGACCCCTTTAGTTATAACCCGGTCGGGACCTGTTCTATGACCCGCCCCACGTCTCCTCTAATCCTAGTCATTGATCTCAAATGATCAACGGCCTAAAGCCATTCCCGTGTTTTCATTACCCTCGCCCCAAACCCTAATGCCCTTTCTTCTGAGACAGTCGCCCCCAAATCCTCTTATCCTCTCTTCTTCTCTGAGAAACCCTAGGCGCCACTGCTTAGTTCCTATTTGAGTCCAACCCAGAGATGGAATCTTCCTATGATACAGACTGCAGAGGTTGAGGCTATTTAGTATCTTTGATGTGTCCGATAGCCGATACGATGGCGGATGCGTCAATGTTGAAGTTATATTATGACAATTGTGGTGCTTCCTTGGGTTCGGTGTTTCTATCAAACTTACTCTTGTTCATCAGCCCTTAAGACCCTTGGCCTCGATTACTTTTGCCTCGTACAGGGTTGTGTCCCGGCTCGCCATCCCTATGATCTTCGTTATACGGCCGGTATTTGTCCATGTTCGGCCTTGGTTCTTGGTTGGGTATCCCTTTTAATAATGGACCTAGAACCCAACTGGTCGCATGTGACTCTAATCTTTGATTCATATCGATTGTGTATATCGGCCCAAGTAACATCCGGGTATTCGATCAGGTTCTGCTTCAACCGTCGCGAAGCCATCGAGCTTTATTCATTTAGTCCTTAAGTGAAAGCTTGAACAGCCCAATCGTCCGTGATAGGTGGTAGATCCATTCGTTCCATTTGGAAACGAGATACGAACTCTCTTAGCATCTCGTTATCTTTTTGCCTCACCTTGAAAAGGTCTGACTTCCTAGTCTCGACCTTTATGGCTCTGGCATGTGCTTTTATGAAAGAATCAATAGATTTAGGCGGTAAATTATGATAACCATTGCGCCTTTTGATAGGGTTTCACCGAACTTCTTTAATAGTACGGATTTGATCTCGTCATCTTCTAGATCGTTCCTTTTAATGACACATCTGTAAGAGGTGACATGTTCGTTGGGGTTGGTCGTTCCATTATATTTAGGAATTTCGGGCATGCGGAACTTCTTTGGGATCGGTTTAGGAGCCGCACCCGGAAGGAAAGGCTTTTGTATGAATTTTTTAGAATCCACGCCCTTCAATACCGGTAGTGCCCCCGGGATCCGATCAACCCTGGAGTTATAAGTTTCTACTTTTTGTCGTTTACGTCAATCCTCTTTTCTCCTGACTCAATTCGTTTTGTCAGTTCCTCGAGCATCCTAATAATTTCGGGATTAGTCCCCGATTCTTGTTCATTTGATCTTACTATAGCTGGCCCCGTTTTGTGGGTGACTTCTCGGGTGGATCGGGCTCGGCCCTGCTTGGTGCCTGGGTTTGGCTCTGCAACTGAGCTATTGCTACCTCTTGAGCTTGCAACATTTTGAAAATCATACGCAGGCTGATCCCGTCTTCGCCAACATTTTAGGTATCTCAAACTGCAGATTGAGTTCCACCATGAATTTTGTTTTTAGGGTCGGAACATTGGTTCGCCTCAATGGGCACTTGTGAATTAATGTCAATTGAATCTGCGGCCTGAGTTCCAACGGGATCGACGAGTAACCTTTCACCCCTGGTCACCAGATTGTTGTTCTTATCTTGAAGGCCAGCTTCGTTGTCGATAGGTAGGTCCATTAATTGAGAGATCGTCGTTTTTAACCTGAAATCAAAGATACTTCCACGAGCAAGTGTAAAATGGTATGTTTTGCAGGGATTCGTACCAAACAACCACTCTTATCATCGGCCCTACTGTGGACGCCAAACTGTTTACCCGAAAAACGGATAGAGTTGAATTTATACGCAGTTCCAAGGATACGTGGTATAAATTGGTACAAATCAGGAAAATGAGTGGGAATATATCGAATATTAACTGTAAAAAAGGAATGAAATACAAACCCAAATTGAGCAGAGAATGATTTATAAACGAGCAAGATGAATCAATGTCCAAAGCCCAGGGAAGGACTATATTTGCTATTTGTTATGTAAATATCAATAGTCTCTGAATGTGAGAAGTGTATTAATGTGTATGCCAATCTGTGAATCTGTGTCCCTCTTACAAATGGCAGCTACTCTAATATAATGGAGGAATCCTACTTTAGATATAATTAAACATACATAGTGGGGATCCCATGATGGATTAATCAATTAGCTTTTCCTTGATTTCTGCCGAGATTCTCTCCCTTAGTGCGGCTATAATGGCTTTGTTGACCCTTGACTCGAGCTCGATCGGTCTCTAGGTCTCGAACTCTAGCTGGGCTCGATGTCGATATCAACTGATCCCGACCTTGATCGGTTTCTAGGGATCGAACTCAGCAGCCTGACTTCACATCATAGCACGATATTACAATGACGGACCTCGGTCCATCATGCCCCGAACTCGATCGTCATACGAGGGCATACTCGGTTTTGACCGTATACAGGTTTCTTGTTAGTTTTCTTCCAAATGGGTCAAGCACCATCGTCCCTCTTTTGTTTCTCATGATTGAGGTACACATAATTATAATAAAAGCTCGTGTTGATAATATATTGTTATGTGAAATTTTGAAGCTCTTGCTTCGTGTGAGTTATGTGCTTCTTGTCAGCTTTGTCTTCATCTTCTTTTTTAAAATCACTAGAATATATCGTTGCTTCATTAGAGTTGTGTCTAGTGCATAATTGCCTATTGAAATGGGAATCGGGATGTGAGAATTGGGTAATAGAAAAATCTCTAAATGGCTCTTCGCAATGGCTTCGGTTCACTTTTCTTACTTTAGTATTATTATTATCTTGGTTTTCTTTAGTCCTTGTCTTCCTTTAGTGTTTGGATGGTTATCTGTTGAATGCTCTATGTTACATTATTTGGATGACGATGTTGGGCCGTGGGGGTGAAATCAAAAATGAAATGAAGTTGGACATGTGCATGAAATGTCTTTATTTATTTTAGTTTTATTTTTGCTTTTCTACCATAATCCCTAGGAGCATGTTTAGGCCGACCACACTTGGGTAAGCAAGTTTTTGGTCTTTTCCTTTAGTTTTTTGAGGTTAGAGGTCGTCCCCTTAGTTATTATGATTTTATCAGGGGAATGCCCTGAAGAGTTTGTGACGAGCTAGAAACACACACTTAAATATGCTCGCTAGTTGAATATAGTAAATTATAATATCGTATACACAGGGATTGGAGTTAAACAATTATTATCATAGTTTGTAGCTAGATTGTTATTCATGATGATCAACAATTGAGAATTATATGATTTAAAACTAAAATTAACTAAGAGTCTAAACTATTGACTAATGACAAACAACACAAGTAGTAGGCAAAGGAAGATATCAATTGGGAGAAAATAGGGTTGATAGGATAGGTGCAAGACGAATGTTTGGGATTTAACTCTAGATAATTCACTTCTAATGTTCAAGTGAGTCTCTTGAATTCACTTGGTTATTAGTTCAATTGTTTAGTAAAAACTCCTCACTCGATTAAGTCTTAACCTCACAAGATAAACCAATTTTAAACATGTGAAGATATGCAAGAATTCGTAGTGGATTGGTATTTAGGAGAACCTCTCCCGATTATTCTCTTAATTAGATTTAATCAACAATTCAAATAACCTCTTTCGATTACTAAAAACAATTAAAGACTTCAACCAATAAAATATAAAGCAACAATATCACAAGTTATGCCTCTCTCGATCACATGAACTAGTGAATATAGAAGCAACGATTAAAACATCCAAAACGATTCAATACATAAAAACTAGAGTTAATTATCCACAAACAAGTATCAATACACCAAATCCATCAAACCCTAAAGAAGAATTACTCCATGGGTATGGATAAATTCATCATAATTAAGATTAAGTCAAAGAAAAACATAAAACATCCAAACCCTTGTCTTGAGTAAGGATGAATGGTGAAATCTTTGTGCTCTTGATTCTCCCTCTTCTCCTTAGCTTCCTTAGGTATAAATTATGTCACAAGTCCTCAAAATACCGTTTTTTCATGTATATATACCAAGTAGGGTCGGTCCCAAATTTATACACCTTCTCTTACGCAAACAAAGACACTTTTTCCGGACAGGACGTGCGCGGCCGCGCACCTGGAAGGGTGCCCGCGCACTTTTCACACTTTCTGCTCCATATGCACGGTCAGTGCACGGTCGCGCACTTGCCATGCACTTTTCTTCCTGTTCTGTTGGGAATTTGAAAATATATAAAACATGAAAGTTGTAGCCCTTTAAATTAGGTTTCCAATAATATATTGTGGAGCCCAAATGGAGTTTGGAGAGAAACTTTATATGTATTTTACTAGACAGTGCGCAATATGCCTGCTCGATTCTTCGTTCCGTTGCACTATCATCCGTTGATCCTCGAACACGATCCTGGCTTAATTCCTTGGGCTTTTACTTAGATTTCAAATCTCCAAATCACTTGAATTCATTCCATAACATCTACATAGCTCGGAATCACTCCTAAAGGCATAAAATACACCATTAGTGCAAAACACTAGCGAATAAAGCTCAAACTCAACTAAAGTGCAGTAAATTGAACTGAATCAACTAAAACATGAGATTATAGCCTATCAGTAACACCCCACACTTAAACTATTGCTCGTCCTAGAGCAAGCAAACCACACTTTATATAGACATAACCTTACTAGGCAACTCTCCTAATTCATTACACCAAGAATATTTGAAATTGACTAAGCATAATAGTGTAACATCTTCACCACAAGATTTGACTCACAAGTACTATACATTATTCACAACCTGCTCACTTACTCTAACACAGAGGTCACAAAACAGTTATGCGGACCGCATAGTGACCGCAGACACAGACAGATGTTTGGTCATTTTGGTCGGCAATTATGCGGTCACATATGCGACCGGAGAACCAGTTCCGGAGCTTCATTTTTGGGTTTTTAAAACCCGACCCTATTTCGTTAAATACACTCTTTTGGCCATTTTTGAGCTATAATCTGACATTTTAGAGTGAGAGAGAGAGCCCTAGAGTGAGAAGGTGTTATTCAATAATTGTTCTTCAATTCTTGCTCAAGTTTTGGAAGA